>OX596201.1:12784146-12936513 GCA_951394215.1 Glyphodes perspectalis | reverse complement strand
CGACGGGACCACCACGCGGTGCATCTGGAATAATTGTACATTGATTAAACATGATAAAACATGTATTTACATTATTTATTCTAATAAATATTTGACCTTTAAAAGTCGGTGAGGGCACGGCACATCAGTTCAAAACAGAATCGATTTTAATACATATTCTTATTTTATATATGTAGATAAGTTTTTTAATCTGTCACATTTGCCTATAGCCGGTGCTATTTGAATTTGCCTCTTTGTGTTTACTAATTATATTTTTATTTTCTACTCTGAGTCTCAGCCCTCTTTTTATTATTTCCTACCTCCAATCTCAGATTATAGAACAAAAAGCAGATAGACCGGTCACAGGCAGGTGCGGCGAGCAAACTCAAGACAGTTCGAAACAAAGCGTTGCGTTGACAGTACGTCACGTCTGTGTTTTAAATTAAGTCTTAAAATGCCGTCTTGTGTGTTTAAACATTGTAAAAATTGTTCTCAAAAACTAAAACGAGAAATCGGAGTACCGTTTCATAGTTAAGTAATAATTATCTAAATATTTTGATATTATATTTCCGTGTTATTTCTTTCTCATTACTTGGAACACAAAACTTCAATGAAATTTGGGTAGTGTTGCTAGGTTACATTGAAATATTTTCCTTGAAGTAAGGTAATATGATTATTTGTATGTATGTAACGAATAAACTACTAGGTATATATTTTATCCCCTTATTCCCACGAACGGGAACTACACGGGTGAAACCGCGGGGTGCTGCTAGTATGTATGACTCTCATGTATATATGCCGCGACATATGCTGAGCGGAGACCTTTTAGGTACCACATAGTTTTAACTCTTTTATGTTACAATGTTATATATTATGCATGTAAGTACCTAATAAACATTTTTTCTTTCTTTCTTTCTTTCCTTTTGGCATCTTCATCATCATATATTTATATTTCAAGAAATTGGTGCAAAATAAAGGCTGCTAAGATTGCATGTTTTGTATGTCGATTATAATTACAAAGTTTTATATTTCAAAAATTTAATTTTAGATGTTCATTTTAATGTAAAATATAAATAATTAAATACATGTTACAATACTAACCAATATTATACTATTCGAGCATTAAACACAAAAAACAGAGACTTTTTTCATTACCCTGGCAAACCTACACGCACACTAGGATACAATGTTCCTACAGTGTGTCACGCACTCATAGCTTAATTCTTGCCTCACATCTTTGTTCCGAGCGGTCCATCTGCCTTTTGTTCTCTAATCTGAGCCTCCAATAAAGAGTAGATTTTGAAGTCACTCAATAAACAACTAACCAATTTGTTTCTTTTGGTCTTCTATTTGATGTGTTCACTATCCTCTTATAAAAAAATTACATCTCTAAATTATGTTTGGATATAAATATTTTCCAGTATAAAATGAGGAATTTCCCAATTTAGCTCAGTACACTATAAATTCGTATTATTTGTAGACTAGTGTAAACTTACAAGGGCAGGAAGGATGTTAGTGGTCCAGGCGGCCAGCAGCTCGCCGGTCTGCACGAGGATGGCGCCGGGCAGGTGGCCCACGGCTTGCCACTTCTCGCTGCCGTTCAGCTTCACCTGGAACCGTCGCAAACAGGATTTACATTTGGTAACGGCTAAGAATGGAATTAAAAGGGTGTTCTAGTACCCCCCTCAAAGTCTTAAACATCCACCTTTTGGTGTAGTTATCGCCCAAATTCTCTATTGTCTACTGTCATCAATTGTTTAAACATTGGAAGGTTACCTCCAGTCCTCCTTCCGAGTCCTGCGCAAGCAGCGTGAAGGTGCCGTAGTCGGAGTGGGCGCCGCAGCGGGTGTAGTGCACCACGTCACTCTGGCAGCATGGGCCCTCGTCCTCGGGCGGCACGGGCGGGTAGTACAGCAGCCGCATCGTCGACGGGTTGTGCCCGTCGCCTTGAAGCATCCCCGAGTGGCAAGCGAGCAGCGCGGCCGGTGGAACACCTTAGATAGGAAGGCGACATTTATTTTCTTGACCTATGTTGGTGGGACTCAAAAAAAGTTCCAAATGTGTTCCTCGCCTAAACGGTGTGTTGGGTTTTGTGATAATGTAGGCGACGAGCTATCCACTTGTCACTATTTTTTTTTAATTCATCTAACTAACCCAGCTTATTTTTAGCAATTTTGATTCTTGTCTCATGTTGGTTAGGTATTCAAAAAGAAATCAATTGTTCTTTGCCCAGCATGTCGTAAAACCTAACTAAAACTATATTGGGTGTAGGGTTAGTGATTATGAAAGTCGCCACTCGTCACAACTTTTTCACATTTTCTAACTAACCCAATCCTATTTTTTTTTGGAAAAATGGGGATTAAGTAGCTTTATTAATACCTGCCTCTTCGAGAAATGCGGACGTGAAGATATGTATATACATATTTGATTCTTCTTTCTAGTAGGTATTTACCAAAGGACTTTACGCTCAAAAGCAGCTCACTTTAGTTATTTACCATATGACCTTTGTAATCCTTATATAGGGGAACGAAATAATCAGGTTCCGATTACGCTTTCATAATTTTTTGCGTGCGCAATGTTTTCTGTCTGCGGGTTATGATTACCCTTACCGTAGTGCTATTGACATAAATCTATAGTGATTTAGATGTTACCTATAGATCCAAATTAAGCATTTATATCTGCAGCACCGACTTTTTTTACTGAGCGAGCGCCTTTATTGAATTGGATTATAAGACAATTTTTGAATCAGTTATGTTACAGTTAGAAGATCCTTCATTAACTGTGAGGACAGTGATTGTAGATACAAATACAATCCGGTACTCGTATGCCAATGATTAATCCACCTATTATCTATATCAGTGTTTTTCAATAGTTTTGAATACGCGACCCCTTCACAGGTTAAAAATTCTAGCGACCCCCTTGTGCCACAGACAAAAAAAAAATTCTCACTGCAAGATTGTAAAACTTTGCCTTTTTCCTTTGCCGGCGATCCCCTGAGCATGGCTTTGCAACTCCCCTCCCCGGGGTATTGAAAAACACTGATCTACTTATATTGTAAAGAAAACTGCGAGACTACCAAATACAGATCAAGTGACTATAACATTTACCGAAAGCATAGGCCAGGGCCTGAAGAAGGACTCGTGAGAGGCTGGTGAGGTCCCGCGCGAGAGGGACAGCATGCTTGGTGAACTCCGGCACCTCCTCCTCGGCAGGCATCTCTGTCGCCGACAGCGACGTGATGTTGAACGCGTGACGCAGTTCCTGGAAGCAGATAAACGTTTTTGTAGGTTAGAGCACAGAATGTGACGCAATGAATCACCACTAATATGAGTATTAACTATACTGTCAACATACAAGTTGGTTTTTAATGTTTGGAACGATTTCATCCATGAATAGTCTTGGCGTCTTTTTCTATGAACTCGTCATATTTGTAATTTCTTGTTAATTTGAATTACATTTATTAATTTCGGAGAATTATTTCTAGTAGCCGACTAAACGAATTAAGGTAGGTAGGTATTCTATATAAAAATAACCTACATAATAGCTAGTACTAAGGAGTGTCACTAATTTGCCTGTGATTTATGTGCGAAATATCCCCTATTCCGTTTATCCCACCTCGCCATCCCACCTAGGATTACAAACGTCCATTCTTCCATCTTCGCAAACTTTCACTTTTTAATAAGTATTAGGTAGTAAAATATGCCCATGTTGGTCTGGGACTTAAAAATAATGTGTCGTCAACTGTGTTCCTTGCCTAGCATGTAAAAAGTGACTAATGGTATATCGGGATTTTTGGGTATGTGATTGTGTAGGCGGCGAGCTAGCCACTTGTCACTACTTTCCATCACAATTTTCCATCTAACCTAGTCCAGTTTTATTTTTGGCTGAATGTGGTTAACGGGGCCTGCTGTAGCTCTGCCTACCCCTTCGGTGATTACGGGCGTGATTTTATGTTTGTATGTATCAATTTAAATTTGCATAATGATAGATGTTCACATGGATGTTTAGTAAGTTACCTTCTTAGTAGCATCGAACTGCTCCATGCCAGGGCGCACGTAGCCATGATTGCTGACAGGGTTCCTCAGGTACTGGGCTTGGCAGCCCTCGGGGAGAGCACAAAAGTTGTCCAAGTCTGCGTACACTGCTTTCAACTGGAAACAAAACATTTAACTTTGAAACATACGTGGACTAATCAACAAAGAACAACTAAGTTTTTATGTATATTTTTTTTTAATTAAAAAAATATGGAATTTGTTATTCGTGGGAGAAAGACGTACATAAGTGACTTGGCCGGATATAGACAGAGTAGGTGTGGCTCAAAAAAGTCGAAGTGAGAAGGCTGAATGGACAGAAAACGTGCTAGGTGTCCGTCATCAAATCTTTAGGTAACAATTTGGATGCCTAAGTTAGGGAGGACTTCATTTAAGTTGTTGCTGATGACTTATGTATGTAAATAATTGTTTTATTCGAACCTTTTCATCAGCAATTCCATGGTTGACAAGAACCGCGAGCCCCTTGCCGCTGAGCGCAGCGAACAATTGCTGTCCGATGCGTCTCACCACTGATTTCATAGGACAGACATCGGTGCCTGAAAAAAAAAAAAAATTTTTTTTTTTAAACTTAGTATAAATTGGGAAATGTTGAATAAGTACGAATAGTTATTGTACTAGCAAGGATAACGGACAAAGTATTGGTACTTAATGATACATTTTATTATATCTGATAAATTATTATTATTTTATGTATATTATGTCTAAATATGTTTTGTTGAGGATTTTTGAATAAAAACATTTATATATTTTGTGTGGCCTGAAAAACATATCAACCTCATTACCCCAGTATCCGCATACCTACGTTATCTGGTTTGAAAACTAGTCGTTTTGATCTTTTACCGTTGGTATTTTACAAAAACAGTAGGTACCTACCTAACTAGGATCAACAGCTTAACATGCCTTATGCAGTACTATACCTATGCATAAATGAGCGGACGGTGCAGCTTTAGTTAACCTGATAAAAATATGTTATGCTTTGTTCACCATTTTGGGTGAATACGTATTGCGTCGTGAAGTTCGTTAGTTTGTGCATCGAAAGTAAAGTAAGCAATGCCAAAGCTAGGCTGTAGGCAGGTGTCATGCCGAACTTTGGATCCCTCGCTCACCTCGTCTTGCACAACGCGCATAAAATACGCGAGATCGTTCGAAGTTAGTTGAAGGTCTGACCGTGACACGCTTCCCCTCATAGTTTTTACTTCGGCAAATATTTATGTCACAAACTATTACATGATTTGTGAAGAAAAGAAATTGTAGAAGATACGCACGCAGGCGTTTACAATTTAAAATTTACAGCCTTGTTACATTTAATCTAAGATCGATGACCTTTGTTGATGTGACAGATATGGGTCACGCGCCTACTTATGGATATAGGTCAAGATAGCTTTAGAAGCAGATAAATATTCAAGTACGTCGCATCAGATATTGTAAAATATGTTATGTAACATTTTTACTTATAAAAAATAAATTAGAATTTCAATTAATTTCGTACATGTAATATAAAGGATAAATATTTTTTTACAATATCAGAATAATTTACCTAACCTCGCTGTAACGAAATTCATTTGTTTTCTTATACTCCATTGGAAAGCAACTGTCTAACGTTAGACAAGAAAGTATAAAGATCTATTTTTGGGTGCGTCTAAGACACTATTTTGGCTTATAAGTTATTTTAATGAGTTGAAAGGTTTTTCAATACTGGGATGGCTATATGCTAACCCCAGGCTGAGCCTGGTATACTCGCCAAGTAATTAATAGCTATGATTCCGGAATTATCTGGTTACAGTTTTTATTAGTCTACTATGTCTTTGGTACCTACTTACAATATGCGTAAAATATTTAATTAAGCATTCACTTCACACGATATGGTAATCCCAGATCGAATGCCAGATGTTCGCTATTATACTCTGCCGGTCACATAGCTGACAGTACAATGAGGTCTGCTGAATCGATTTTCCGGCACCGTAGTTATCAGCGCTTATCGTTACCTCAAAACAAAATGCGGAAAATATGCATGATCTGGATTGTTTACATTAGCACACTAACCTTAATAGGCGCCTCTTAGCAGCCGTTCCACAAAGAGGAGTTGCCTTTTACAAACCATCTATTGTGGTGTCCGTGTGGTCCTATACTATATATGGTGGTGGGCCTAGTGACAAGTACCTATATGCTAGTTCGCCAAGATATATCGCATTACAATGGGATGATATACATGTAAAGTGCCTAATTAATGTGGTTGCCAATGGTGATAGAGAAATAGGTATAATATTGTATGATGCTATTTAAGAGAAGGAATTAGAATCCTGGAGAAAAAAAAAATATGCATGTGTACAAAAATGATGCTTTATTGTGAATGTACGTATGCTGTATGTAAAGGTAAGTGTTGTACATGTTCTGTGTGTCCTTACACATGTTGATGTCCATAAACAACGAGATACCTAAACCAATCTTTGGTTAAATAAATATCGAACTTGTAAACATTTCACACCAACCGTTTTTACACTTCATATTTGGAAATTCAATAATATTACAAATTCAGAATATAAACAATATTCCATACTCGTAATAAAGTCACATGCTGAACGATTTTATGATTGACGAATGTTTGTAAGTTTTTCATTTACAAATACTAAAAGGTTGCACAAGTTGTACCTACCTACTTATTTGTCGTCTTCGAAAACCTAATGCTTTCTTAAGCATCGGTATAGCCCGGTAAGCTGCTGGCCTCTGTACTGTTTTCACAAGTCATCATAACTTTGCAAAATCCACGTCAGAAATGCGTGTATCTGGTTTAAAACTTGACACATTAACTGACTTAGTAAGAAAACAAAGATTTGTTTTTACAAGGCAATTAATTCACAACATCTAGCTAACAATATAACAACCGTTTACTTGAAATTAGATAGGTAATCGTTGCGATGGAACGGAGTGATATTACTAGATTATGGTTTATTTACGTATTGATATCACAGATATTTGTGGAAGTAATGAATGAACTAGCGATCGAATCAGCTGTTAAAGGCGCGGATACATAGTAATTATATCTCCTAGCGGGCACAGGCCACGGACGTGACTCAATTGACGGCGCGATTACACAATATATGACGTCATTTGTTTTACACCAAATACTGTATTTATTAGTTCGCCACTCAACGCTAACGCTCCGCTATAGTTTTAAGACGTTACCTACGCAATTTTATCTACGTCAATGGGAATTAGAGTAAGCAACAATATGCGGTTTAAGTTTTTAAAAGGAAAATGTCAAGTAGAGATGACGAGGATACAAAACCTGCCCTGGCTTCTAACAAGTATTAAGGGTCAATATATATTAAAAGAATATACCTACAGCAAATATGTACAAGGTTAACGTTCACTCATGTCAATTATGATGCTAGGGGGGCTTAAAACTTATGAAAAAAAATTTAGTGCTGTCCGTTAATCTAGCTAAACTCGGAAACAGCTTGACCGATTTGAATATTATATATTTTTTTAGTTTTGGTCGCTTCAATAAAACGAACAAACATAAAAATAACATCACGCCCACAATCTCCGAAGGGGCATGCAGAGTCAAAGGGGCAGCAGGCCCCTTCAACCGATAGATACCGGCCAGATGGAAATTGTGAAAAAGTAGTGACAAGTGACTAGCTTGTCGCCTACACAATCATATACCCAAAACCCAATATACCATTAATCGCCCTTTACGACATGCTAGGCAAGAATCACAGATGGCACAGTCTTTTTAAGTCCCGGACCAACATAGGACAATGGGCTGGGTTAGATGGAAAATTGTGAAAAAGTAGTGACAAGTGGCTAGCTCGTCGCCTACACAATCACATACCCACAACCCCATATACCATTAGTCACTATTAACGACATGCTAGGCAAGGAACACAGAGTGCACATTCTTCATCATTCATATGATGTTGAATGGTAAATTGTGAAAAAGTAGTGACAAGTCGCTAGTCTCGTCGCCTGCACAATCACATAACCAAAACCCCATATACCATTAGTCGCCTTTTACGACATGCTAGGCAAGAATCACAGTTGGCACATTGTTTTTTAAGTCCCAGACCAACATCGGACAATATAGGTAGGCTTCAATATAGGTGTGGTAAAAAGGAAAATAACAAAAACAATCTTATAGAATAAATAATACGCCGAGCGGTATGGAGTTAGCCGTGTCAGTTAGTGTGTAGATATATTTCTACTTCAAGCACTATAACTAAGTGAAATCTGATCTGATGTACCTAAGGTAATGTTACCGTGTAACCGGTTTACACAGGTAGGTACAAAAGCTCTGTACCGTTGCTCGAGCCTGGGTAAGTATGAAATCTAATCTTTTCCTTGACAGCCAAAAGTTATTTTGTTTTCTAATTATATAGCTTCAGAGGAGTTCCCCTCCTTTAAATGAGCTACGCTGAAGTCTTTAGTAGGTAGAAAGCGAATTAAATGATAAATTATCACTATATTTTGATTATATTATCAACATATCTGAGCATTTCCTTATCAACTTGATTATGATGTAATTGTTTAAACTTTTGTTTCTTTGTGGCGAACATTACGTTTAAAAGCATTAATTTTCCTTTTTTTTTTTTATTTATTTACATAAGGTCTGAAATAAGAAACACCTTTAAAAAGGTGAACATTTAGCAAATATTTATTAAGTATTATGTAAATGCGTCTATAAATGTCAATCTCTGGAAATATTCGTACAACTGTCTAATATCAAGCTTTCTAAATGTATCGGTAAATCAATAATTACATTTACTTTACTATGTATTTGTTTGTTAGGGTATTGGTATTGTATCAGAAAATATATAATTCATAATTATTTTAATTATGTATAAAATCAATAGGATGCGGGTACAACGCTCTTGCCTGATTTTTAACAGAGAAAAGATGTAATTTTTTCACTAGAGCACTCGCTAACAGCTGGCTTTATTAAAATCTGACATAAGACCACCCAGAGTTTATAGGTAGTTCATTCTCGTGCGTGTCTATCTCGTGTATTAAATTGCAGTAACACTGTCACACACGCTTCCTATTACCTACTCTAATGATACCATATCCTTGCCACAGGTTAAGTATCAACCTACATATACCTGCTTATGTGTACGCACATATGTAGGTACGTAGACTTAGCTTGTGTACGTTCTATAATAGTAGAAAATGATATTATTATTACTGTCCCTGTATTTGAAAAACAAAGATCAATATTATCTATGTATGCGGATCTTTGCCGTGGCTATTCATTTGTCAGTTTTATACTGGAGGCGGTACCTTATTGTTCTGTATAAGTTCATTTGTATGTCCTAAGGGTTTGGGTATTTTGGTAAGTATGTTAATATTAAGCAAATACCAACATTGGCCAGCGATATGTCTGGTCACCTAATAGGTTCAATCAATTTATACGCAAGCATCTAACAGTTGTTATTAATAATGATATCATGATATGATTGCGTACCTATGTGTTAACATTGGTCTCATTCGTCAATACAGTATCGATTGCAAGGCATTTGTTTTCAACCCTTGACACGCTTAGTTCTATTCCTATACCTACCATTGCTATAATACAATAACCTTGTTGATTTATTGTATCAAACCTTTTTCTAAGCGATTTGAATAGCGTGGCGTTTTCCTAATGCTTATAGGTATTTGCATAAGTCTTACCTATATTATAAGAACTCCTAAAATCGTATATTTTTTAATCTACTTCTAGCCATTGTTAATTCCGTAAATTAATCAAGTTGATTTTGACTGTCATAATATAATGATTAATTTCATACAAAAGTAAATTTATTTATTCTTCTAATACTTATTCAATCATTTATTTTAAATCGCTGCATTGTCTTTTCCCTGAAAACTTACTTTGCAGGTTATAAAAATGTGTAGATAGAGTTCAAGTTTAGAGACTGATAAAGGTATGACTTTGTCATAAAGTAGATAAATAAGTTTTAGGAAATGTACATAAATCATATTATCCATCATTGCCACTTCAGCGTTGATGTTTACCTACACCTTAAGATTTTATGTTTATGGTGATGGACGGATGACGGGTAAAACATGATATAACTTACATATATGTACCTATTCCTCTAACAAATAAATAACATCTAATCGTAAATCAAGGATTCCATACAACGCACACTTACGTCACAAATAATATGTGCTTACGTGTCAAAATTATCAGAAAGAAGTCAAGAGGAGCGGTCAATATCTATAAATACTATCACCGTTTTTTATATCATTTTATTCGGCTTTTATCAATGGGCTACTATTAATTTTGATTATTAGTAAGTAATATTTATCCTTTTTGTTTGTATAAAAGTGGTAATTTTTCTTCTCTATATAATTTATCAAAAACATAGTATAGTTGTCGGTCGATATTTATTAGGTATCTATGAAGCAATATCGGTTTGACAACTGATAAGAAGTGGCTCTAT
Source organism: Glyphodes perspectalis (assembly GCA_951394215.1). Taxonomy (NCBI): domain Eukaryota; kingdom Metazoa; phylum Arthropoda; class Insecta; order Lepidoptera; family Crambidae; genus Glyphodes; species Glyphodes perspectalis. The sequence goes on along the minus strand of OX596201.1, from coordinate 12,926,042 downwards.
TAACGCGCCACCAGCAGAACATGTATAAAATTGTATCTTCTATAAATTATCGAGTTTGACCTATTCTTTCGCAAAGTGTACCTGCTAGCAAATGTAATAGAATCAACAAAACTTAGGATAGCACGATAAAGTTAATATGTAATATTTACACCTATTGCTTATGACATGCTGATGCAGGTACAGGGTTACGTAACATCGATAAAGCATGGCTTGCATTATATTATATCTTACAAAACATAGCAGGCAGTCTGAGGCCGTAACATTGAAAGATGTGCACAACATTTTTACTAATAACATTATATTTTTGCGCTGTGTTGTTTTCTGAGCTCCAAAACATGCGTTATCTTAATCTATCTGGATGAGATTAGGTGATAATAAATAACGTGTAATAAATTGCGTGTACACAAACGCAACTGACTTGAGCCACTAAACTAAAACTAAGTATATTGGATCTTCAGTGAAACCAATTGGATATTTAGTGCAATAACATCAGGTAAAAAAAAATAAGTTTACCTGATTTATTACCATTAAGTAAATCATTTGCAGATACTTAAAATTTATTCTATAAAATAATAGTATATCGCATGTACATTCTGCAAAAACCTACCGTTTTTAATCATGATGTCTCTGCAAAATTGGGAAAGTGTCCATTCTTCGGGGTCGAAAATTACTTAGTATGTTAAGTTCGGTCAATGTCAATGAGAATGGAATCTTTTTTATCTTTCCAGTATATTATTACGCGAAGAGTTGCGACGGTACGTACACACATTCTTAAAAACGTCCTCGTCATAATATGAGTAAGAGCATTACTACTTAAACGTAATGATGTATTTTTAGAATAAATAAATTAAAGATTACCGGTAGTAGTGATTTTTAGCTAGGTAATGTTTACCACTGCAGTTGTCTAAGAGCGTTATATAATTTATTATTAAAGGTATCTCTGTACAGCGCAATCACTTCCTCGCACTTTCTCGCTGTCGCGCGCACTAGCTGCAGAATAGTCAGTTAGCATTAGAGCCGGCTGCATAAATTCTGTGGCAACTATCTATTTTACATAATTATTATTATATGTCTTACATTTAAATAATTTGGGGGTCATGTGCCAAGGGCGTGCTCGTCGCGACTCCTGCCAGTCCGATCTCTCGGATTGCAACCTTGGACCGATCTAATTCCGCAGAGCGGGGTAGGGCGTTCCCCCGATGCGACGCGCACCGACGAGCCCTCGTCGGTGCGAAAAGTGGCGAGTGCGGCGAAGGGGGCCGCCACCCTTCACGCCACGCCGGACACTGCGGAACGAGGAGAACAGAGTGCCGTATAGGCACGTGGAATGTAGGAGGTGGAATGAAAGATAAGATGTATGAGATGATTGACGTAATGAATGAGAGACGCCTGGATGTTCTGTGCTTGACAGAGACTAAGCGGAAGGGCAGCGATGCAGATGAGCTTCCCGGTGGTATGATGGCTCTGTGGTCTGGTGTGGAACAGAATTGTCATGCCAGCGGTGGAGTTGGAGTAGTGCTTTCCTCTCGTTTAGTCTCTGGTGTGAAAGACTATGGATTAGTTGGCCCGAGACTCCTCTGGGTTCGTATTAAACTGGGTATTACGCGAGTCTTTCTGGTTGCAGGCTATGCGCCAGTAAGCTCAGCCAGTCCCCAAGAACTAGAGGAGTTCTGGGAGTCTGTTAGAGAAATTCTGGACCTGACTGAAGGAAATGAGAGGATAATTATGTGTGGAGATTTGAATGGTTGGGTTGGCACCAAGCGATCTGACTATGAAGCAGTCCTTGGCCCATATGGAGACAAGAGAGTGAATGATGCTGGTAAGCAAATCTTGGAAGTATGTTTGGAACGGAACCTCCTTGTGGCAAACACTATTTTCCGTCATAAGGATATTCACACGTATACTTGGAGACGGAATGACCAAAAAAGTGTGATTGATTTGATTTTAGTCGATAGCCGCCTCCGCAATAGTATATTGGATACAAGAGCCTACAGAGGCCCTACTCTTGAAACAGACCACTACCTGGTAGTATGCCGGTTTGCTGGGCTTTTCAAGAAGTGGAGGCACTGGCGAGTGCGTACTCCATGCGGAGGCACTGAAAGGATAAGGAATGAAAAACTGGAAGATGAAAGTGTAAGGAGTGTGTATGTAGGCTTAGTCAATGAAAGACTTGCGAATGCGAGTCTTTCTGGCTTAGATGTCGATGATTGCTGGAACATTTTGAAAGAGAGCATGGTGGACAGTGCAAAAGAGGCATGTGGATGCGCAAAGAGACGTAGAACAATGAAAGGTGACGCATGGTGGGATGAGGAGGTCAAAGCCTCCGTAGCGAGAAAGAAGAAGGCCTGGCTTGATTATGTCTCATCTTTGCAAATGGATGAAAGTATGCTTGAGATGAAGAAAGAAATATACCGTTATTGCAAGAGTGAAACCAAAGCTTTAGTGAAAGAGAAGCGTGAAAGAGTAGCTATGAATGAAGAAAGGAGACTGACGAATAGTTTCGAGGCTAATTCCAAGCTCTTTTGGAGGGAGGTTAAGAGGTCTCGGGGATATTCGTCGGCATCCGGAATGAGTAAGATTAAATCTAAAGCTGGTGACATTCTTGCAAACCCGAACGAGGTGTTAGAACGGTGGAGTGAATATTTTGGAGAAATGTATGAGTATGTCTCTGATGTTGGCAATGAGAGTGAGGCTATGTCTGATTCTGTGGTGCCAGCGTCTGATGAACACATCACTATGAATGAGATTGAATGGTCGATACGAAGTCTGAAAAGTGGAAAGGCCGCGGGAATAGACAAGGTATCTGCGGAGATGATCAAGCTAGGTGGCGCTAGCGTCCAGGACGCTTTCTGGTTCTTGTGCAATCTATGCTGGAGAAACGGAAAGGTCCCAATGGACTGGAGACGGGCAGTTATCGTGCCTCTGTACAAGGGTGCTGGGTCACGTATGGACTGTGCCAGCCATAGAGCCATCAGTTTGATCAGCTTAGCAGCAAAGGTGTATGGCAAGATTATTGAGAGGAGAATGAGGGTGAAATCTGATGGAATGTTGTGGGAGGCACAGGGAGGTTTCCGGAATGGTAGAGGATGCACGGATCAAGTTTTCTCTCTTCGCAACATCGTGGAGAAGCATCTGGCCAAAAGTCAGAGGGTTTTTTGCGGTTTTGTGGATATGGAGAAGGCCTTTGACAGGGTTGTACGAAAGGACCTTTGGGACATATTGCCGAGATATGGGATTGATGGAGCATTGCTTCGTGCTGCGCAGTCCACCTATGTGGGATGTACGGCATGCGTGCAAGTGAAGGGCAGCCTGTCACCCTGGTTTGACGTCAATATTGGTGTCAGACAAGGATGCGTGCTGTCTGCTCTGCTGTTTATCCTATATCTCGACCATTGTCTCCAGAGGATTAGATCTATGAATGTTGGAGTGCGTATGGGTGACCTGGTTGTGAACTGCCTGCTTTACGCGGACGATGCCGTACTTCTAGCAGAGTCGACATCGGATCTGCAGCAACTAGTCACAACATTGAAAGATGATTGCAAGGAGAGAGGCTTACATTTGAATGCGAAGAAAACAAAGATTATGGTGTTTGAAAGAGATGAAACCAGAACGGATACAAGGATAACGGTTGACGATGTAATGCTGGAACAGGTGAATGAAATTGTATATCTGGGATCTGCATTTAGTAGAGATGGAAGGTACTCCGCTGATATAGAAAGAAGAGTGAATGCAGGGAATAGGGTGAATGGAGCGTTAGGAAAACTTTTAGGCAGCAAAATCTTAAGCCAGAAGGCCCAGCTCGCCATACACAATGCGGTGCTGATTCCTACGCTAACATATGGAAGCGAGAGTTGGGTATGGCAGAAAGAGCATGAAAGTAGAATAAACGCGGTCGAGATGCGTGCGCTGCGGAAAATCTGCGGTGTATCGCTCACAGACTGCGTTCGGAATGATGATGTAAGAAAGAGAGTTGGTCTGAAGGACAGCGTCGGAGTCAAGGTAAGAAGAGGCATGCTCCGGTGGTTCGGACATGTGGAAAGAATGGATGACGAAAGATTGACTAAACAGATATACAATGCGAATGTGGAAGGATGTAGGAGCCGCGGAAGGCCCAGGCTCACCTACCACGACCAGATTGGTCGTGTATTAAAAGAAGGTGATGTTAGGAGTCATAAAAATCGTAGAGCTTGTATGAAAAGGATTATGAATGTTGAAGAGGCGAGTGAGGTGTGTAAGGATCGTGCCATATGGCGTTCGGTTCTCTCTGCCTACCCCGCTAGGGAAGTGGCGTGAAGTTTAGTTAGTTAGTTAGTTAGTTACATTTAAATCAAGCGTCCTGTAAAATAAATGACTTGGAACACTGATGTTAGAGTCCGAAATCAGTGAATTTCGGTTGCGATTCCCCAGAGGATTCGTAACCCATATAAATGGGCCCAAGTTGCAATACACGATAAGCCCATTATAGTCGTATTGGAAGTATCTACTATCACTTATGTTTTCATAATTAACAATTTATTTTAAAAAAGCAATCCGAGGATTAGATTGCGAATATTTTAGCAGTGCATCACGTGCAGATATTCTCAAAATGAGCGATAACGCCCCCTTATTGTAGGCTTTTGAGGCCAATAGTGAAAATAGTTGGCCTAGATTAAATTACGGAATGATGGAGAAATATTGAAGAGATTTATCATACTTACTTATTTATACAATGCCCCAACCCATTTGAATTATGAATTAAAAAAAATAACAACTAACCAAACTATAATATGAGTCAGTTAAGAATCACATCTGTAGGTAAAAATTGGCAAATAATGACAATGGCGGTCTCTAGCTGAATTTAAAAAAATACTACATAAATGAACAATTAGTTTAGATTAATAAGTAAAAAGGGTAACAGGAATTAAATGTAAGTATATATTTCATACTGATGATATAGTGATTGCACATGAGCTCTTTACCTGATTATATTTCACCATAACGACTTGAATTTCGTGTAATTCTGTTTTAAGGTGTGTTTATGAAAAATGAAAAAAAATAATTAAAAGTATTTAAACAGGCTGAATGCAGCTCCTAAACTAAGACACGTTTTAGCCTTCCGTCTCTGCATCTATCTAGGAAAGGAAGTAACTTTAGCGAAAGGTTCTCACGTTTTTATAAAATGAAAGTTATAAGCTTCATGCCAATATCGAATATGAAATGAACACCTCGAATTTGTGTTTTCAAAAACACAAATTCGAGGTGTTCATTACATATTCGATATTGGCATGACCCATGCCCTTAAAACGGGTGGTGCGGGTGTAAACCTGGGCGCGAACCTCTGGATTTTTCAAATTACATACTTATTTAGCTAGTGGTTAGCTCGGCGGTGAGGCAAAACATCGTGATGAAACCTGCACATTTCAACAACTACGGATGTGTAACCATGATCGAAAATTGTCTGGTTCCCCTATAATATAAGGGCTGCAAAGGTCAAATCGGCAGTCGCTTCAACGTAATTATCAGGCTTGCTAAATCCTGGATTATGGTCCAAGCGGACCCCGTCTAAGTACGGGACATAACGCTAGGATGATGAACGCGCATTTCACTCGACGTTTATAATTAATATAAATAAATCATACTATGTTTTTAAAGAATGTATCCGATGTAGCTGAATAATAAAACGATTATAATGATTATTACATACGTCATATCAAGGATTAATGAAATCATAGTTAGAGAAAAACATACACGACGGACTATTTCGTATCTATTTAGCTATATTTTTTAAAATTCACAAAAAAACAGGCCGTAGAACTATACGAACGATTCTAAAAACTAATTACATGTTTAGCGAGCAAAATGCCGAATACATTCTCAAATAGGTATCTATCTTACTTATCATGCTTTTAATTTTTAAACAACCTATCTATTCAAAACGTAGAATCGACTTTTTAGTCAACTAGGAGGTACTTACTAAACCACACCAGCTTGTGCATATTGTGTGGACATCTTTTATTTATTTCTCAATAGTTATGATCCTAGTATATGCTACTATACTATGCTATATCCTACAAATCAATACAAGTGAAAGGCAATTTCAATGTGTTTTGCGATTATTATCTACCACTAACGTTCAATACAATACATTACACGTGGTGCTTAAATTCTTTTACATCGAGCGTCACGTGACTTTCAAGGTTCTACATAATGTGAAATGAGGATACCCACCATTTTTGTACTGATGTACAAATGTTACAAATTTAAAAACCTCGATGTGTGGCAGTGTTTGTTTGGTGCACGGGAATAAAGGAAACCTACTTTATGGATTCGCTTTATTTCTGAAGACCTCCCTATTTATTTTAAGGAGTGTTAATAAGGAATGCATTGTCTATTAGCCACAATGACATTTTCCTGTCGTGTGTTGTTAGACATAAATATATATCTATAAATCACAATTAAACGCATTTCTATAGAAAAAAAAAACAAAAATTTAATAAACAGAATTAGGATGACATAGATACTTGACGTGGAATCTGAACATTATTGTCACGGAACCTAGAAAAAAAAAATTAACAAGTTTTATAGACATTTCAATACTTAGAATTAAGCTGTTAAATCAGTAGGTTTCAGGCATTTGACCTCATTGGCAGAAGTTATAAAAAGATTTTATCAATCACACAAAAACGTATACCTAATAAATTTTTTATTTTTATTTTTGGATTATGAACACGTGTTAACTAAATCATATGAACCTTACTAATGACATTTAAGGTCATCTATCCTATGAACTTAACAAAAAAAAAACTTTGTAATAACGTTTATTATTTGTGACTGAGGTAAGAAGGTATGTTAGTTAACCGATAAAGATAAATTGGGCAGGCTATCTCGCATCCGCGAAGGTTAATGCATACTTGATGTAAGGTGGGTAGTTAAATGATGTATCTTACTTAGGTTCCAGCGAATAAGCATGAATTAATATTGATCCTTGTTTTGCTTTAACTTGATTGCTTGGAACGCAAATTATATCGTAGCACTAATATATCTTAATAACTTCTAAGTGAAATAGACCTGTATAGTATAAAATAAGTTATTACCAAAACATTAAACTGTTTATGTTTTCCTCATTTTCAAGGAAACGCGGAAAAGCATTTCACTGGTATCATCAGGAAATAAGACGCCAATTTTTTTAGATATTATGTGATTGGTGTAGAGCTTTTGCAAATAATAGGTAGATTGATGATCATGTTTTATTAGAATTGTCACGACTTAATATGTTCCAGGGCCGCAGAAAATGTCTAAAATAAATAGGTAGACACTATTTTGAAAAAGCGTAAATGTTTTACATTTAATTTCTGTCGTATATATTTAACTCTGTAATCACCTGAAAACCAGTTGGCGTGAATAATTATACTAGATACGTAATATGTAGGTGGGTACAATGTATTAACTGTTATTGGGTCGCTTGTGAGTCACGCTGTCGTCATCTAAATACTCAATGAATAAGCCCAACCAACCAGTTATAATACTACTTGAATTTCCGAGATTACACTGAACCCTCAAATAGTCATGTGACGGAGGTTAGAACAAAACACTGTGGCTATTAGTGATCAAACATTATTTTAATATTCTACCTTTATTGCGACTCGTTGTCATTTTCACTTTATATCGTTCTGAAAAATATAATATAAAGAAGCTGCAACAGCTACGTAAGTAAGTAAATATAATATTACTACTATACCTACTAACTAAACAAATTATTCAAATTTCGCGTGCTGACTATATTAATTTCTGTTTGTGCATTATAATTTTAATAGCATCATTAGCTGATAAACCTGGCTAAGACAAGATTACCTTGTCTATGCCGGTACGAGTAATTATAAATGAAACAGGATATGACTCTTATTATAATATATAATATATAATTCTTAAAAGATTCACTATGACGTCTACCAAGAGTAGAATTTAAACCTACTATAAATGATGAGGCTTTTAGTATAGGTTTTCAAATATACTATATCTAATAATACTGTTATATTATATTAATTAAAAGGTTAAACTGCATAGATAAATAAATAAATAAATAAAAAATATCTCACATCACATTCATACATTCAACATCACATACATTGATCTATATCTGACTCCGAGCTAAGTAGCTTAAGCACTTGTGTCACGGATATCAGAATCAATAGTGGTACTACAAATACATACTAAATATTAGATATTAACACCCAGATAAAGAACAAACGCAAGTATTCATCACACGAACGAATGTTTGTCCTGGGTGGGGATCGAACCCATAATTCTTGGCGTATAGGGCAGGGTCACTACCAAATGCGCCATCGAGTCAGTGAAAAAAATTACATGAACAAAAAATATATAATTAAAATTATTTATTGGACTATTCTAGATTAAAAGGAATCGTAAAGCTAAAACCTTACATATTATTTCAACTCTAATCCTTTTAGCAGAAATCATAAAGCAACAGGTGTCAGATCAGTCTTTTGTTTTTTGTAATAAAAGAAACTTAACCCATATCAATTTCCAAAAGCAGGCATTTATACGAATGTTAGGTAGTTAACAAAATGAATGACTTTGAGAGAATTAGTCGTCTCACCGTTCGTCGACTCGGACACCAAACAAAACAAACAACTTCAATTAATTTTGTAGACGTTGTTGGTTAATGGGTTTTTATTTGTATAACGTGACTTCGAATTTGAAAATATACAGTCAATCTGTATGTCTCACTTTAATATCCTGTTAAATGTTATAAACTCTGAACCGAATAAACCGAATAAACGTTTCTTAGAATTTCTGATTATCTAATGGGGTTAGATTTTATCTGGAAGCACTGTTGATACTCAGAATAACCACAAATAAGTGGTAAATGGTGAAGTGTTATTTACTGGTAATACAGTAATAGCTCTAGCTCTATATAAACTTCTTAAATGGCATGAACCACCGACCGGTATATTTCCTTGAAGGACGCATAGCTGACTACTATATCTATTACAGTCGATTAAAAAATTAAAACGAGACCAACAATTCTAAAGTCTTGAAAATAAGTGTGTTGTTTTGCGCTGGCATCTGGCACGGCGAGACTAATAAAAGTTATATTTTTATTTATCTGGATATTAGAGAATTGGGCAGTTTTATTGGATGGTTAGATCTAATTAACAGAACATTTTTACCCCTTTCTCGGTAGGAAGCAACAGCATCTGCTATAAAGTAGTTTTCAGGTCGTGTATTTTGGTTAAATGGATCCGGAATTGTAGTCACAATTTATATTAAAATAACCGGGTGTTAACGTAATGTGTATTTATTCCCACAATGTTAATGTTAACAAACTACATAATTATTTCAGTAAAGTTCTTCTTTGCAATCCAGCACTCGTTTCCCCCATTATAATTTTCTATACTTGGAAACAATGAACTAGGTCTACTCACGCGGATGTTTACATACAGATTATGGCAAGGCAATGAAAGAAGTTTTTACCTAGGTACACGTGCGGCACGAAGCAACGTGATTTCTTATCAAATGAGGTGTAGCAACAAACGAACCTACTGATTGTTTAAATAGGGTTATGCGAAGTAGTTCGATCAAATGGAATTAACCCCTATCTCGAAATTGGGCTAATTGTTGAGCATATTTACGGTCACTTTAATGTTCCATAAATTATAATCATAACAAATGAAATTATGTCATTCGTGTGTGTAATGTATTACAAAGTTTTTGACACTGTCATGTAGTACTCATTGGCTTTTTGTACGTCATTGTATATTGTATTACTCATTTCTTAACTTAACTATGAATAAACTACTTCCCTACTATAATGCGTAATTTTTGTTGATAGCTTGACAAGTTTTCTTCAAGCTTGTGATGAAATCATAACTAGGTAGGTACCTACTGCAAACAAAAAAGTGTGTATGTAAAGAAAAGAACACCAGTTTCAATTTCGAGTTGCCAGTATGCTGTTTTACATATAAATAGTGTCGTGTTTATGTCACTGTTATCCCGAGAAATATCAATAAAGGGTAACTTTGATTGAAGGAAAGTGCATGTGTGCGGCCTAATTGAATCGAGATGCTTGTGCTTTTTGAAAAACATATATTATATAACCAAGTTTTAGGTCGATTTACAAGAACATTTATATTATATCTACAGTATCAGGTATCTGACGATTGTACTAATATCACCGGAATGTACAGCTTCGTATAGAAAGATACGCGGTGACACACCAGGCAGCTGCGTCGCGCATCGTGCGGGAAGTGCGTGTATAAATAAATTTAATTCTACGCATTAAGGCGCCGATACAAAAGAATCACTATCATTGTCTTCCAATTGCTACTTCTTTTAAAACAGCTAAAGCTAATCCTGGTATCTTTATCATACTGGCAATTGTTTGTTTGTGTTTATTAGGTGATGCAAATTTATTATGATGGATGTTCAAACTAGTATACGAGTATACCTACAAGGTTATTTGTAGTACCTATATGCGAAACCTTTTACCTACTTACTTAGGTCATTATTCTAAGGAACCTTTATACTTTTCATACAAAATAGACAATCAGTTGACCAATCTTTGTATGGAAGGCAAAAAAAAATTTTTGCTCATTTTCTAAAATCTTTTAAATTGGTTTCTTAGAATAATAAGTTAAATAAGTAAGGTAAAGGTACTTTTAAAATTCGGACCATTTCTAGATGCACATAAGCTGTATTAAACTTGAGTTTTTGTTTAATTCAGGCTGTAATGAAATTCCTCATAAAAAGAAATCGTTATCATTTAGTAGATATTGCACTGTGTTTGTATGTAGTACCTACTTACTGCTTGTGTTACCGCAGAGATGATCCTCCTTACCTGAAAATAACAACAACATAATATGTTAGTAAATAAAGATACAATTGAATTGACAGCACATATACCCAAGGATCGTTATATCATATCAGGCTGAAAAAATACTCAGTTTTTTTTCATAGTTTATTCCATCTGTATTTATCAAACCGAGGAACAACGACTTGACTATGATCTTTCATTGGTGTGATAGGTCAGGTTATAAATGAAGCGGCTGATGTTTCGTAAATCTCATAGTTTCCTTGCATTATTTCACGTTGGTCAAATAAAGAAAATACAAAAACATGAAATTAGAGAACAGTAAATATAAGAAATATCTCTATGTGTTATGAAGAAGGTAATGCTGACTTTAATACACGATTGAGATTTCCAATGTCAGGTTCTTAATTTACAAATACCGCGAAGTCATAAGCTCGGAATTCGTTTAACCGAAATTCCGCAACACCGATTTACCATTAAGCTGACACACATTTTTCCGACCTACAATATCCATAATAATCGATATATGAGTATATGACCATACATCTAAATGCGTAATCGATAAATGACTATATAATTATTTTAATTGATTTTAATATCAGTTCAAGAGAGTCAGATGCGTCTGTGATAATTTCATTGCATACGTTCATCATACTATCAATTAATCTTTATTCAAAACAGTTGCAGGTCTTTAGTCTCCTACTTTATATGTTAATTAAATTAACGATTTACAGCACTTATAGAACGAAAATTTGTACTCTTTTGTCATTTTTATATTTAATCAGGTTTTCAGCTTATTGAAGAAAAATATATGCTAGAACACAAAAATATGTAGTTTAAATATCCTATGTGACTGGTCAATATCTATAATGTGTGCCAGATTTCCTCATAAATCGTTCTGCCGTTTTTAACTTGATATTCAATCAAGTTAAAAACGGCAGAACGATTTATACAAAGTTTTCCAAATATAATATTATTAGGTTATACAATATACATATTATTATGTCGATACCTACAACCGAAATGGAAATGTAGACAAAAGTCTGATTTACATTAGCCAACTTAAATGTGCAACCGCTTTCGCTGCCTCCAGTTGCCAAGCGAACACAAATGGGGTCTTGTTCCTCACACAGTTTGACATTTCGATAACGAGTTTCTCCTCGTTTGCAAATAGTGAGCTATTATTAGCACCGTTTGACCAGAAACCCGTTTCATTAGACATGCAGACGCTTTTGGTAATACAAAGGTACAAAGCTAGACCAAAGGCTTAGTAATGTCTTTACTTTGCTTAAAAACTTACTCTCTAAACTCTGAATCATAAATATCACTTAAATATGTTTAGAAGTATTAAATGAACCGTAAATCAATTTATATTTTATCTTAAAAAAGATAGTCTAATCTTATTTGTCTTGAAAAGATATCATATTTAGTCATATGAATGTTTTTATTCAAAAGTATGTTTTGAACTCAATTTACTTATTACACGATAGGTAATAGGTATTTAAAATAATTTTGAAGATTATGTGACTTAATTTTTTTTTTATGTTACATTGTCTTTATTTATTGTAATATCATCAATTGAGTTATACTATGTATAACGATCAAATCAATATATATATATATATATATATATATATATATATATATATATATATATATATATATATATATATGTTGTTGATTATGTATTTGTTTCATGGCTGCCTAATGAATTTAACTAGGTCTGGGAAAACGCATTTTTTTTTAGTTTCCGCAAAATTTATCTCTGCGAATAAGATCGGTAATTCCTATACTTCATAAATAGTATGTATTGAGCGGTGTTAGCTCAATGGTAAGGACTCGCGCCTCTTAACCGAAGAGTGCGGGTTCAAACCCGGGCACGTACCTCTGGCTTTTTCAAGTTTATGTACGCATTTATACCACTAGCTCGACGGTGAAGAAAAACATCGTGATGAAACCTGCAAATTCAAACAACTTTGGATTTGTAACCATGATCCAAAAATTGTCTGGTTCCCTATCTTAGGGTTACGAAGATCCCGTCAGATCGGCAGTCGCTTCAATGTAATTACCAGACTCGCTAAATCCTGGATCATGGCCTAAGCGGACCCCGTCTAAACACGGGACATAACGCTAGGAAGATGATAAATAGTATGTATGTAGGTACATATATTGTTTATTACACGATTGTTGGGTGATCAATGCATTTGCCTTATTCATCATAGACAATGTGATGAGTGGGTGTAATTCCCGTTTCGTTTGAATCTTTACCTATTAAATTTTATAATTTTGGTACATATTGTTATAAAATTTTTAAATACCAATTAAAATTTTGTTGCCCAGGTACTTAGATCACCTAATATCACAGACTGGGCTGGAAAAATTTTGATGCTGGGAGTAGGTATTTAAGTAAATCCTTTTAACTAAACTACTTAAATTGTGGGAATTTATATGCAGAATTTGCTGTACAACGAATAGTCAAAAGTCATAAACATTTACATACGTATTACTATATATACATATAAAGTAATAAATTCACAAGACACCTGTATTTCAAACTTTATGGGGTATACCCATTCTACCCGCTGATGTACCCGACATTATTCGTGCTGGGTATGGTCGGGTACAACGAGCTTAGGGTTCGACGAGAGTTCGCGCTGGCCTTGTATGTGGCGAAGCTCATGCGTGGGCTAGCCCACCACCCGGAGCTGCTGCGGCACCTGCAGCTGAGCGTGCCGGACCGGTACGTATGGCGGCGGCGGCGCCCGCCCCTGCTGGCTGTGCCCGTGCCCAGAACTAACCTACTGGCAAAAGCGCCTCTTGTCCGGACAATGCAGGTTTTAAATTCAGTCCATGAAACGGCGGACATCTTTTCGTGCACTATGAGTGAATTCGCAAGAGTGACGCTAAGTATTCTTAGTTACCAGGTTAGTACAGTATGATTAAGCTCGCCACGCTATCGCATTAGGTTAAGTTACCTGTAAGGATAGTTGTAAGTTTATGATAAAAAAAAAAAAAAAAAAAAAAAAAAAAAAAAAAGTTAGGTAATTGGAGAATATAGGTTTAGTCATGCCGACATAAGACTATTTCTTTATGCGTCGAAAGCGTTATTATGAGAATGTTTCCTTTAAATAACTTACTATTGCATTTATTTTAAAAGTACTTTGCCACGTATTATCTAGTGTAAAAAGGCAGCCAAGGTGACTGAGGCAAGGATAGAAAGTGAAATCTATTTGAGGCACCGCTTACTGATTGCATTCAAGCCACCGTTGATGCCGGCTATATCTATTTGTATAGATTTTTTACATACATTTTTTGCTTCCGCACCTATTGTTCGAGTAATCGATATCAAATAAAGGTGTCTAATAATAGAATGTTTATTGCTCTTATTGGATTACAAAATTATAAAGCAATCTAGAATGTTCATAAATATTGTTGATATTTAGAACAATATAAATATAAATGTTCACAATTTAAAAATAGATACTCAATACCTACCATTTGCCAATCATTAATATTACATGTAGGTATACTACTTACATGTAGTATAAGAACATCACTGAAAACCATATCCTTGTTGGTTCAACCATTATGAAGACTAGTATGTATTGAACAAATTGGATGGGCAATATAATTTTTACGTTTTTATAATGTTTTTATCTTGTTTTAAGTACGCACATTTAAACAAAGATGTTTGCAATGTTATCTCAAAAGCATTAAAATGATGAATTTGTTATTTATCTAATCGCAAGAGGTATGTGATTAGCGTGCTCAAAGTTACGTAGCCAATCATCATAACAAAATTTACTGTTTGCAAATGATCGAATATGTACGCTCATAATGTTAACGAGTACCTAATATAGTACGCGACACTCAGAAGTGCGGGTGCGATGTACGACACGCTTAGGATTTTGTCCGCACTCATGCCTTCTTGCACAGGCGGAGTCCTCTTAAACCATTCTCCTAGATTTAGAATTTCTGCTTATTTGCGTTATATAAATGTTCAGGTTCCTCCTAATGCTTTCCCTTACAAGGTATTTCGATTAATGCGCTAGCATTATTGTTTAAATGATAAAATCTCTTTAGTTACTTTACTTAGTTAAGCTAACTAGATATATTTTTGTGCATCAATCTTTTGTTACAATGCCGTATTCAAGAACACAGCCGAAACAGAATAAATGATGGACTATTGCGATAGATGTTAGCGCATTTAAATAGCATTGAATAGTTTTTGGGGCAGGTCATCTTGCGGTTTCACCGACGAGTCGTCTTGTCAATTTGTCTGTAGCTCACGGTGGCAGTCGTCTAATACCTATCTTAGTATATTTGCTTTCTAAACAGTTAATTTTAATGGGAGCAATGTTTGCTTGCTCCGTTTGAAGTAAAGAAACAGACATCTGAAACTGACTTAATGGAGAAAATCTGTTGCGTGTGTTCGTTTGACTTTGCAGTTACACATCTAGGTACTCGTATATAGTTAGGTACTTACTTACGTTTATTTTATCAACATAAAAAAAAACAGATGATGTCTCAATTTCTCGGAACTATGATTTTATTACATTTTTCTTTCAACTGAATTTTGTTCTAACAAATTATAGCATCGTTGAAATAAAGTTCAGAAGATATAAATGGCACTGTATTTAAACGTTTTAAAGTTTCTCAAACGATGTCATGTAGGTGTATCATTCAGAAACTGAGTCACGGAAAGAATTAGACTAGACAACACAACGTAGGTACAGTTGGAACACTCAGCTGGAAAGTTCCTAGACGTCTAATTGTTTTACTGAGCAATTTCAATAGTGTAATCTGTGTAGATATGACATAGTCGATTCACTTTATGAGGAGTTCATGGGCAACACGTGCCAGCCCGATGTACGCATTAATATCAGAGGTATTGCACTAATAAACGTGTCGGAATAAGTCCGTGCACTTGACATGTATTCGATAAATGTGAATTTTTCGATAACGATGCCGATTTGAAAACATGTGATTTAATTTTGACATTGAACAGAGCGGATTTGAATGCCGCATTTGGAATTAATCAAAATGTAATCTTCGTTTTAAGTGGAAGTGGTGGTTCCGAAATATCAATATATATCTACATGTGTATAAAAGTGACCCTTTGTTATTTTACCAAGGTTTGAAGATTAAGCCTTAACAAACAGGTTCATTAAACCTAGAAACATCTGTGCAAATTGTAATAAAGTAATATTGTATACTATGGATGATATTACAATCATCATTTATTTTCTTACTTCTGCCCTGACATGAAATTATAAATCTAGATGTTCCACTGATCATGGCCATTCTATTACTGATACCAGTAGAATAATTATTCAATATAATTAATTTTATCATAATTATTAGGATAATGGAAAAAAAACGGATAAACAATTGTGTAACTTTAACATTCCCATTTATTTGGTGACTCTAAGTACATTAAATAAAAGTACAGACAATGCAGAGTACAAATGATTGAATGTTTGTCAACGTCTGCACAGACCGACAAACATATCTTATAAATGCAAATATTCGCCGCGAATTCGGTGTACACAGATGGTGAGGCTTGCGTACAATAGCTGCGCGCGTCATTGGAACATGGCATAATGTGTACACAGGGCCGAACTTAGCGCTACCGCGCCTTGGGCGAGATTTTTAAAGTGATATTTGATTATAAGCCCCTACCCAAAACGAAACGCCCAGTTTCAGCGCCTCTTATGCCCAACATGCTGATAAGATACATCAGAATCGGCAGGCATGCAATGGCCAGCTGAAGATATTTATAGCGCTTGATCAGACAAAGAGAGGCGTGAGGTTTTGATGCCTCTTCCTTCAGGGCTAGCCCCATAACATATGACGTCATGAGCGACCGCCCCAATAATCGCTCACCCCTTAAGCCGGTACTGTGCATAAACGGACAATAGACATACCGATTCGATTTGATGTCATGACACGATTCGGATTCAACAAATATGGCATGAATGGGTTTTTCACCCACACTCTCATTTACATACATAACCATGGTCGTTGCCATACCCGGAGGGTAGGCAGTCCAGGCAATAGGTTCCATTGACCACTTTTAGCCGATATATAGGTAATTGTCCCGTATTGGTCTGGGACTATAAAAGTATTTGCCAACTGTGTTTCTTCTTGCCTAGCATGTCGTAAAATGTGACTAATGGTACGAGTATATGGGGTTTCGGGTATGTGATTGTGTAGGCGACGAGCTAGCCACTTGTCACTACTTTTTCACAATTTTCCATCTAGCCCAGTTTTATTTTTGGCTGAATGTGGTTAAAGGGGACTGCTGTCCCTTTTGACTCTGCCTACCCCTTCAGGGATTACGGGTGTGATGTTATGTTATAGGTAATTGCTGGGTTATAAGGAACATTGTAAAAAAGTTGCGACAAAAAGATCTGCGTTTACACATTCGCCAACTTAATGGTCTTATGCTCTCACATACACTATGTTTTCAGTCGATCTTAAATCTACTGATGTTATAAAGTTCATCGATGTGTGACTTCACAATCTAAATTTTTAACTAAATAAATATAGTTAGCTTGTTACTTCTGAATAATATGTACCTATTAAAGTAGCTTTTTAATTGTAAGAGCTTCACTAAAATTTGGTGGTATGAGACATCATCGATTTTTATCCCATTGAGTCCTTGTATTTTAAAAATAAACAGTTCTAGGGGGAAATATTAAATAACAAAGATTAAAAGTCGATAACAGGTGAAGGTAATTTCCCAAATACGAGTGAAATTTTATTTTTCAAGCTAAATAAGGTCTACCTACATAAGATAAAGTGAGGGGTCACAAGCTTGTAAGAGATAAACATGTATTGTGTGTACATACATTTATTTAGTCCATTGTTACTCAAACCGTTATTATGAATTACCTAGCCTAAACAATATTTCCATTCCATAATTTCTATTGCATTGCTTCTATTTTATCCGTTGGCCCAATACAATCCATCCATCACTATTAACATTTTCCCTGTATGCATAAAAACCCAAATTTAACTTCCGTATACCGATGTTCACTGCTCGATGCTTATAATATGTATGTAAATTATTAAAACGATACACAGTTTTATCCTTGGACGTGGTAAATATGTATTGCTTTGTTAGTTTTCAAATTCAAATTTAACAATTGTATATTTTGAGATTTGATTGCCTACAGACCTCTATTTAATTTCTTAAAAACCTTTTCCTACTTCCATTACTCATTTAATTCAAATAAACTATTAAGGAAGAATTTAGTGGTATTTAAGTGGTTTGAAGTTTGTACCAACGTCCTGTGTCAACTACACATCGCTCAGACCGTGAAGGTGAACAAGAGACTATTAGGCAAAAAATAAATTGGTCAGGTTCTGGAAATCGTATAAATAGCGTGAATTAAACATAATCAGGTAAACGTAAAAAAGTTTTCAATTAATATAGGTAAGTAAGTAGTTACTTAGTCGTCGGAAATTAAAGCAAAACAATATTTGTCAATTTAAATGTGTATCAATAAAATTTTAATTATTTTATGCAAAGATCATTGTTATTATCCACAGATACAAGCGCAGAATTGTAGGTGGCATAATGCAGGAAGGAAAAAGCAATTTTTTACCTGTTAACTCACGGACAGAATTGCAGGCTTTGCATAACGGAGGTTCGGGTAATACCCATTCTAATCTTACATTTATAACTTGTATAATAGTATTCGTAACTAGCCTACCATTAAACTTTACAACCGATCGAGATAAGTAAAATGATAATGTGATGTGGTTGTTATACATCTGTTCGTTTTCTTTTCCTAATCCAAGCTTTCAGTTTATGGCAGCTACCGTCGCGTCTTGTTGACCGAGTAACCGACTTCATTTGGACACGTTGCCGAAAGATAAAAAGAAAAACAAACGAGTCCAGGGCGTCGTATGGTTTAGTACGTGGAAGCAGCGGTATTTTGTGCTCATTACCGTTTTTGAAGCAACAAAGAGATGACGTTTCAACGTTTGCCAGGACGCATCGCGTTCTGGAAAGTCTACTCTGACTCAGTTTGGGAGCGAAAGAAAACGGAATTAGATGCTAAGTAGATAGGTATTATAATGGACAAACCACTGCAAATTATTCGGATGTTTTGTATTGTATGTATGTACTTCATTATAAGGACTTATTTCTATATTAAATGTAGATTATTATCCTTTACACACTCTCTACTTATAACAAATGCAATATTTTATACAAATAATAGGTACTACATTCTGGTTTTTCCCGATTGTACAATATGTGTAGTTTTTGTTAAGCTTTCATATAAGTGGATAAATATAGCTAGACCACGTCACGTCGTCTAGTTCTAAGGAAATCCAATATTGACGTCATTTCGTAGTGAAATCATGTTGACCAATCGCAAACTCGACGGTTGATAAAAATAAATAAATAAGGAAGTGTCTGATCGTCTCGCTGACGGCAACCGAGAAATCAAAACTAAATTAGTAATTTATAGAGTAATATCTAAGAGATACATAAATTTATTTCATTAAGCTTAGCGCTTTTCCTTTTACACCTGCTGAATAAATGCATAAATCGACCAATGAAGCTCTTTTAATAATGTCATGACTTAAGTTAAGTAGTAAATTTAGTTTTATTTAGAGTATGTAGTTAATTGAATAAAAAAAATGTTATTTAAATCCAACTAATAATAATAAATTTATTTATTTTCTCACAATTAGGTTAGTTATCAATACAATAAAACTTAAATACCTACATTTAATTTATCGTACCTACCTAGTGTGTACTACTTTTGGGCTTGATGGTATGTAATTATTATGCGATTAATTATGAAATATCCATTTATTTAAATTTATCACAATATGAGCGTCGACACAGTTATAACTGTTTTCAAGGTAAATGTAAGGAAAACGTTGTATAATATTTTAATAGTTTAAAATTACACCCAAACCAAGAATATCTATTCGTAGTAGCAAAAATCACGACATTATAAATTGCTTTAAACATATTAATTATATGGTAATGGTAATATTGCACATAATAAAGTAAAAATTAAATAATGTTCATTCGTGAAAGCAAAACGTGAAAGTTCTTAGTCTCGCTACTGATACGTGTTGTGTGGGAGATCTGGCTTGATGATCGGTAGGTGAGGAAGTAGTCTATATACAATATATATGTATTTAGCTTAGCTTTATATATGTTATTTAACGGAAATGTATGTTGACCAATCGCAAACTCGACGGTTGTTATGTACTTAATCCGTCATTATACACAATTCCTAGGAAATGTATACAATTCCTAGGAATTGTGTACAATGTACGGAAATGTGTGAAATAAATTTATATTAGACACATTGCCTAGGAAATCTATACATTTCCTAAATAGCAATCGGAAATGTATTAAATTCAAGATACACAGAAGTAGTACGCGGAGGTAGCGGATCTAAACATCGTTTTATATTTATTATGTACATGTTATATACCTTTAAATATAATAAATCAAATATAATAATATTTAAAATTATATAATTATTTTACTTGGAATATTTTATACGAACTAAAATTATTAAATGCTAATGACATTTGCTAATTTATTAGGTTTTAGTGACAGAAATGAATCGCTGTAAATTCGCCTCCATGTAGTGTTGTCTGCCCTACCCCTAGAGTATAATTCGGAATCGTGTAGAAGGGGGTAAGGCGGCCTGTGAGCTGATGAGCAGATGGCTTTGAGCAAGGCACCGCGGCTGAAGCTGAGCAAGCCGAAGCTAGTAGTGAGCGAAAGCCAGCTGGACCGATTAAAACGCGTGGGACATACGAAGACCTTACGTTTATACACACCAAAACAAACAATTAAATTAATGAGAAGGGTTACATAACTACTTAACTAAGTGCGATAAATCAATTAAAGGTAAACACTGCAGGACTTCATAACAACCAAATTTTCAACTTAAAATTATTTTTAGTTAGTTGACTATACGACCTAGTGACGTCCTAAACTGACAATTAAGCTCATAAGAAATCTATGAAGTGATTGCGTTTTACGATTAAAATGTATCTTAATTGATTTGCCAGCCAACATCCCTATTCTTAGTAAATGTATACGTTTCCAAGGATATATGTGTATTACAGATTATTTCAAACAATAGTTTATACATTTCCTAACTAGCCTCGGAATTGTATACATTTCCTAGGTTGTATAGAATTCCTAGGTTTCACCCATTTCTGGTAACATATACATATACTTAATAACTTTTTCATCATTTTCTATCTGACCCAGCCCGGTTTTATTTTTGGTTGAATGTGGTTAAGGAAGCATGATGTTATGCAGACCCCACTTTCATACTGGGCACACTGGGCACGTGCCCAGGGCTCCGCGTTTGAGAGGGCCCCCTATGGCATTGTTGCACTTGGGCACATAAGAAAATTAATTGTTCTATTGGTAAATATGTAGAACAATTAATTTCCTAATGTTTCCTAATGTCCAGGCCCTCCAATAGGTTAAAGACGGCACTGGTGTTATGTATATAGTGTACGTATATATATAATATAGTGTACGTAAAAATTTAAATGATAGAACGCAAAATGATGCTGTTACATTGAAATAACCAGTATCAAGTAATGAGCATCGAACAGTTTACACAAAACATCAAAGTGTAGACGATAAACATTATAAAACGCGGAATAAATTTGCAAAATCTAAAGATAAAATATGTAGGTATAAGACACAGTTGCTGGCGTAATTATCTACGTCAAGATTTTTTTAACATTAGCAATTTCGTTGCTAATGTTAAATTGACTACGTATGTATAATTACCGATGATGCTACTATCGGTAATTATACTAAACCAAATGTTTCTATATATCTTGCAATTTCAAAAACAATTTTGTTACATCCTTGCTAGGCCTATATTTTCGGTTTAGCCTAGGTGTAAATGTATTTAGGCCATACATATTTGTATTTTATCTTAAACATAGCCTATCTCTATATCGTCTTAAATCTTGTTGGTAATTAATTTTTTAAGCTACTAAGTTTACCTATAAAATTAATAAGCTGAAGCATTTTAAAAGCTCGTCTTAAAAATAATTCCGCGCCAATATGTATACCTATATGTATGTATATACAGTGGCGGACTAAGTCTGTTTTAGGCCCGGGGCGGCAAAACTTGGAGATAATATGAGGCCTCCCAGGATCAGAGGCCCAGGGCGGACCGCCCCTTTCGCCCCCCGGTTAGTCCGCCACTGTATATATACTTACATACATGCACAAATTTATAAAATTAGGTACCTATATTTTGGTTTAGCGGTTGGGTAGAACTGATAATAATGACCTGTCTCGATAACATTTTCCATTCTTTGATTTTGATATCCGTAATACAAGTGCTATAACTACTTAGTTCGGAGTCATCATCATGTGGGATATTATTATTTATTTATTTCGAATATTGCAGGCATGTAGGTCAGACCAGCCCAGAAATAAATAAATGATAAAACAAGAACTATAGGAGCAATCATTACTAAGAAGATGTTATTTAGGTATTTATCTATCTACCTAGTGTTATTTATTAGGAACTTGTACTTAAAGTGAATATAAGATAACATAAAAGACAATAGTCAATGCTAACAAAGATTAGTGCTTAGGTAAAGTTATATTGGTTTACTTTACGACAATGTAAGCATTGTTAGTAGGTAGTTTATGAGCTACAGATTAATCTTTGTATCCATTGACAAAGAAATGTACATATTTGACGTTGAACTAATAATTCTGTGACAATAGTTCGATTCATAATAACTAATGGCCTGCATACTAATAATTTCTCATTATGTATCGTTTTACGAGTATGTCGACGAGAAATTACTTGATAACGTTTCCTCGTACTTAGTGTTATTTTTATTGGGACTTTAGTGGCCTGTCTGTTATATCGTGTAAGTTATATCGTGGAAAACTTTAAATGTTGGTTGTAAATATCGGAAAAACAATAAACAATACCGATACGAAGTGGGACATACTTTCCAAAGTTTTATGACTTGTCAATTTTCCAAATCTAATGAATATTACTTTCTGTAACTTATCTATATGAAATTTGTTAATAAAATTTTAAATTCAAATATCTCGCGGAAAATAAAGTTATTTGTTTAAAATAATGTGTAAAACATTGCACATGTGTTTGCAATTACAAAACTAGAAGCCAAAGAACAGAAGTTGTCTCATTATATGAGACATGTGCCACACACAGTGGCTTGTGATGAATGGGCTCGGATATAGGTCAACTTGTGCCAGACGGTAGTGACTGCTCAATTATCGCCGCAAATGTAAACATTTTTACGCAAAAGCGTGATACGAGCATTTGGATTTATAAAACTACTGTTAGAACGAGACTTGATAAAGCAAAGGTGTTAATATGTATAAGCGTTCTCGTTCGGTACGTAACACTAAAAATATTACGTCTATATTTTTGCTGTTGTAACTCGAGAATAGATATAGCGGCCTAATGTGTAAAAATAATATTAGATACAAAACCGATAAATTGGGATATTTGGTCTGAGACTTAAAAATAATTTGCCAACTGTGTTTCTTGCCTTGCATGTCGTAAAAGGCGACTAATGGCATATGGGGTTTTGGGTACCTATGTGATTGTGTAGGCGACGAGCTAGCCACTTGTCACTACTTTTTCATAATTTTCCATCTAACCCAGCCCAGTTTTATTTTCGGCTGAATGTGGTTAAAGAGGCTTGCTGACGAGCTAGCCACTTGTCACTACTTTTTCATATTTTTCCATCTAACCCATCCCAGTTTTATTTTTGGCTGAATGTGGTTAAAGAGGCTTGCTGTCTCTTTGACTCTGCCGGCCTTTCGGAGATTATAGGCGTGATGTTATGTTTGTTTGTTTGTTTACGAAGTCATATCTGGCTCGTGTCGTAAATGTATCGAGTTTCTTCAAATGCACCATGCAACTTACATAATGTTTCTACTTTTCTGTTCTGTGGTTTCTACATACTTCTATTAGATTTACGTTATAAGTGTATTCATAGATAACACATACTCAATAGAATACATTTATAGCATTCTCAAAGAATCTGTTATAAATTAATCCTATTCCAGTGCATTCGCAACACATTTATGGATAAAACGTCCCTGATATTTATAATGTAAAGTACCTAAGCTTACAAATGATGTTCTGGGAGTATAGTTTTATGGTTGTACATATATTAAATAGCTATGTTATGCTAGTTATTATATGTATAGCCACAATAATAATTATTATACAAAGGTATTATCCCAAAATAAGAAATAGTATAAGGTTTCTTTAAACCTTATACCTACTTAATATAAAAGCGAAAATCTGTGATTATTAAAAAAATAAGTTTTTACACAGATTTTTACAGGCATAGGAAATTGTTGACTTCTCCCATTTTTATACGAGTAAGTACCTATCTACGAATGCATTGGATTGTTTCGTAATTCTTCAGTGTTTGATAAAAATTGTGATTTTTAATTAATTTAACAGAATCAACGTTATCTTATCATCGGAAATTTTGCAACAGGTATAAATATTAGTCATGATTACTGCAAATAAATACAATAAGCTACTTAGCTGTGTTATCTATCTATACTTATAATAAATCTGTAGAGAGGTCAATTCTGTACATGAAATACCTATATTTCAAAATAACTATCAGGGGGTGAATAGTGATCGATACTGATGCCAAAAATGCAATCAGTAAAATTTTTGTCTGTCTGTCTGTCTGTCTGTCTGTATGTTCCTTATAGAAACAAAAACTACTCGACGGATTTTAACGAAACTTGGTACAATTAGTCTTCATACTCCTGGGCAGGTTATAGTATACTTTTCATCACGCTACAATCAATAGGAGCAGAGTAGTGAAGGGAAATGTTGGGAAAACGGGAGAAGTTACTCCATTTTTTAAGCTTCCGTCGCGTGTGCAGCCTTAATGGTTAAAGTTACATAGAAATCATGTATGACGGAAATAGTCTTTATAATATTAACCATAAACGCGGGTGACACCGCTGGCACAGCTAGTTTACAATAAAAGCGACGAAAAATTAATTGTTCCAATAAATTTAATAAGTAGTTATGTACCTACCTACTTGGTAAACACCACTCGACTCAGACCATCTAAATACAAAAATATCGATGCAATTCCCCCGACGATCAAAAAATTTTGCATACATACTTGTCAGGGTTTCTGAGGATATAGAGTACCTTTCATCCAGAAAAAAAACTGAGAAAAGTTTTTCAATAAATACTCAAGTTAGTACTTACTTATGTATCCCGATACGATTTCCTATTAACTACTAATCAGTTTATACTTTTATAAGCATCGAAACATTAATTAATTAAACTGTATTTACCTTATTGATATATTTACTATAATACCTATCTTATATATTTTTTTTCTCAAAATTCGGGGACAGGGTAGTAACGCGACCCAGTAGGCATTTTTTTATAACGTTTGAAACCGCCTTGACGACCAGTTAACCTTTCCTTGTAACTAAGCGTGCATTGTAATCGATGTCGTTTAAAATATGTGGACACGTATATTTGTACCCATACAGCCCGGAAAAATGTATTATTATGCCGTATTGCTAATATTGCTATACATCTTAGGTGGTATTTTCCCATTTCAAAGTGGACTGTGTAGAGACGGCTATTTAGCATGTAACAGCTTCATGGTTTACAACTATTTGCAAGAATCCGTGTTATGTACAGTTAGTGGAATGTAGTGAATGACCGTAATAGATTTTTCTATAACATAGCGATGATCCTACATGGGTAATGGAACTTTCCCACTATAGCTTAATTCCCAGTGAGTATAAAGATGCTTCGATCCAGGTATGGGTATCACCATATGTGTACGTGTCTGCATTGCTTTATGTAGGAAACACTGCGAATGACTAAGTGCATTTATTGCACCTATGACTTAAAACATAGGCATTGTACTGTCCTTCCCTTGTAGGAAAAAACAAATACATATCTAATTAAATGAAATCGATACAATAGAATCTTGTAAAATGTTTGAGGAAGTCAATAAATAGCGTTTTACCAGAAGACGTTTCTTACTGAATTATGTTCCCATGACGACTATTCCTATCCCCTTTTTTATATTGGGCCGATCACACAAGATACGCGTGCGTGCGGTAGGGACTGAGCCAAGGGCCGCCCGGCCGTTGCCCCCATTGCAAAAGCTTAAACCTCTTTTTATTAAGCTAAGTTTAGACTTACTACTTCCGTCTTGGTTGAGGTTAACGATAGTATGCTTTATTGAAACAAGTAGGTATTAATAAATAAAGTCTGTAGGTATGTACATAGTGTGGTAAAAATGCGATATTTGTCTGATCTTATACCTAGTACTTACCTACCTACCAAAAATAAAGTACAGGGTTCGAGGTAGGTAGGTAAACACGAATGTGTTTATGTCTACATACCTATAATCTGTAGGTATAGTTATTATGCTCCTTTGGACAAACACATGTCTGCCTAGATCTAGTCATATAATTTGCCTAAATGTAGGTAAGTATGTACCTATGTAGGAATGTAGTTTCTTACGTATAACTTTTTCGCTGCTAGGTACGTTATTGCGTTTCAAACGGTCATTAAGGTCTGTTGATTCATAACGCAATGCATCACTGCCTGAACCACAACACAGCTCTCGCTGCTTACTCATCACTTCAGGGAATTCAGCCTTTGTTTATATTTTGCATTCATGGGTCAGAATGTCTAAAACCACACGTGCCTACCTGTAACGGTATCTACTTGAAATATGCGGTATACCTACATCAATCAGAATGTAGGGAGGCAACCTATTATGAATAACGCTTCAAGCCCGAGGGGATTTAGGTGGATGAACCAAGACGAACGGTTAGGATCTAGTGAGCGGTCTTTGAACTCCTCCGCCGAGCGAGATGGATGCAGAGATTGTGTTTAATGACAACAAATAAAGCATCGATGCACAGCTGTCGCCGTCTCACGCGAGACTCGGAGGGTTCGCCATTAAAAGGATGCGCCAGGTAGTCGGCCGTCTTCAGCTTTTTATTTAGAATCAGTGGCGTAACTACAGGGTGGCAAGTCGGCAAAATGCCACGGGCCCTCATCCTGAAGGGGCCCCCCGGTCAGAGGAGAATCCCAGCTTCTTTACAGCTATATATTCAGCATCCGATGAATTTGCCACGGGCCTCAAACGGTATAGTTACGCCACTGTTTAGAATAACTCGTATTTATTATAGTGTGCAGGATGGGCCGTTTGGTTTCAAAGATCGGTTTTTGTTGCTGCGTGTGGCCTTAAAAATATTTATTTGTAAGTATAAGCTCGTTGGTACCAGGTAGTGAGTAGAGAGAAACATTGACCGGCCTTGATTTATTATAACACGCACAAAAACATTTCGCAATGTTATTTGGTGTTGATCGATCACCTTTATCTCTCGGTAACTAGGTACCTAAATAAAGATGCGAAGACAAGGATGCTTACCTATATGTGCAAGGTCGATGATGGGGATCTCGCAGCGCGAAAGCAGGGTCTCCTCCTGGGGGGCAGCCATCGTATCGTTCCCCAGCTGTTCCGCCTCCGTCACGCACGTCAGACACCCACTCAGCCGAATCACAGACTCGTTATCACACGACTCCCACAGTAATTAGCAATTAGCGATCGCAACACCGAAAGATAATGTAAGGATAAGAAGAATGACAGATAAGCACTTATTAACACCGTAAGGTAGAACCCAAACGTTAAAGTTTATTGAAGTTGTGAATGGTCTTTTGATTACCCCTAGTATAGAAGCGTTCAGAACTCATTTGCATAACCTTGTAGTTCCTGCTCGTGGCGTTCAGCGATCTGACGTAGCAGCAATATGCTATACTGACTTGACACATTAAAAATTGGTTTCCGTTGCTCTCTCAGAGTAAGTATGTGGATACGTTGCTCCCGCGTGTGCGACCCGACGGCGTCGCGCGCCCCCCGTCCCTCACAGCTGGCGAGTTTCGAATGTCTTTAGTCCAATAACTGGCTCACCGTGTGCGATGAGCGTTACCCTGGCGTTCGATGGCGGCTCTCACTTGTATATCATCGCGCAGACTTTCGCAACCGAGTAGCGTGTCGAAACAGCTCTGCCTTGAGCACGCCGTCGAATGGAGAAAGCGTGTTCAGTGAATAAGTGCGCGGACAGTTCGGCGTTCGCGGCTACACTGTCGCGGCGGCGCTCAGGCAACGACCACCGACTGATTCACGCGGGGATCGGCGCCCGCTCGCTGCTCACTTCGCGCCGCTCGCGCTTGCCACCTCGTCATAACCTTCGCTTGCCGCTCACTAGCCCGTATAAGAACAGAATCATGCAATTACATCGGCTGCTAGAGATTGCCTGCCTTTGTGTTAGAACGCTCGTTTTTTTGCCTGCAGTGCCAGTGATTATGAAAATCGATGTGGCGCCATCTATAGCGAGCATGAAAACCACTTTAAAATGGGGCTTGTATCGCCGCAAAAGATAAAATATGTACTTATTACGAATATAGATTAGATACTAATCTCTCCTATGTATCACACCATATACTCGAGAGAAATAACTTTAGTTGATATATTTATATAAAGATTAAAATGTAGAGGAATAATATACCTTGGTACATAGTGGGCTTGTACATTTGCCTGGTATTCAAGGAAAAACCATTAAATATTTGTCAAATACAATTAGTACTTAATATTGTACCAAATTAATTCCATATCTATTTACATCGACTATGATATGACAAGATGTTACGTTTTTGGTAAAATCTTTTCTTAGGTTTTGTTATATTTATAATGTAGAGTTCCATAGTCCATGAGACTAATGTTGCATTTTTTCTTTCTTTTTGATATTGTCTGTAAGAAAAATCACTAAAGAAAAATTTATACCATTTAATAATTTATAAAATTATGAATACATTTAAATTACTCAATTATTATAAATGACTTTGTTACGAAACATATCTTTCGCTGTGTGATGTTTCAGTATTGTTAATTATCACTTTTCCCAAAAACAGATTAAAATAAAAAAGTCGAATTAACATAATAAGAATTACGCGCTATTCCATGCTACTTTATAAGTCTTTGTCGATAAAAATGTAAAGAAAAAAAATAAAAAATAGTATCGTAATAAAAAATCAAATCAAAAGTACTTAAAAATAAAGTGAGATTGTTTTATTTATATAGGGTTGGTATGATTAATGTACAGCGGAGTGGTATCGTTTCATTTGAGGCACCGTTCGAAGTAGGAGGAGCCGACGTAGCCGCCGCGCATGGCGCGCTGAACGTGCTGCTCAAAGAGTCTCCGGTTGCTTTGCAGCTCGTCGGCAGCTTCCTTGTTTAGGGGGTCTTCAGGGTTTGGCTCCTGTAATTAAATAACACGTTTGACACACTTGACTGTAGTACAGAGGAGGACATAATAATGCCGCATTTGTATTTGAAAACAATGTCCAACCAAACCTAGCATCGTAAAAAAGGACTACTCTGTTTTGGAGTTTAGAAGGGTTTTTGATTGGGTACTAGACAAAAGATAAATCTTAAATAAATTCTCTAATAAACATATAGATGTTGATGTACCTACTGAAATCATAGGATTTCAGTACAAACAGCTGAGTTCATTACGCAAACATTCACCCCTAGGAGAATTTGAACCCTTATCTTTTGACTGATAAAGAAAGGCTACCGTTTTCACTTTAACATTACTAAAGAAAGCAGACTGGCGTGATAGATGTTTTGTCTTTCGCACGTGGTCTGAAATGGAGGTGGGCAGGCCACGTGGCACGCTACACTGACAACAGGTGGACAAAGACGGTGACTATGTGGAAAGGACCTCATGGGCATAGAAGCAAAGGTCGACCAAAAGCAAGATGGAAAGATGAAATAGAGACCATCGGAACAAGAAATTGGCCCAACCTGGCAAACAACCGAGATGAGTGGCAATCTCTGGAGGAGGCCTTCACCCGAAAAGGGGTCCAGATAGCAGGCATACCAGATTAAAATACATATATATATCTACTATAATTAATGCTAATGGAATAATAAAGGCTTTTTTATTTTTTTATTTTTATTTTTTATTTATTTTTTTATTTATTTATTTAAAGGGTTTGTCAATCGTTTAAGGTCCGTGACCCACTAGTGGTGGTTCAATAAATGATGTTGCGACCCACTTATTGCAACAATATGACCTATATTACAAATGACCCTATATTAAAGGATAATTTATATACAGTTCTTATCTACTGAACAGATGCAAACCCCTATAATGCTTAATGCGCACGGTATTTAGATGCATAAATAAAATGGTCAATAAGGTTCTATTGTCATAACACATACGCAGGGTGCGCGTATGTATATATATATTATAAATAGTAATTGCAACAAGAGACAAAAATATAAGCCTATATTTATTTAAATAACATTATTTAATGTTTCAATTTCAAATCAAAGTCTTAACTGACTTTAAGAAATGCTTATTATTATGTTCACTATGATATGCGTATGCACGCAAGTAGGCATTTGCCTACTTGGCTGCATACGAGCTGAAGAGGATGTGCCTCTCCAGTTACGCACCTGCGTAGCTGGAGAGGCACATCCCACATGTTCTCATTCGATTCTGGAAAAAATATTGATGTTTATCTTACACACATGTTATAGCGCATTTTACCTAAAGTTATATGTGCTCTCATCTAATAAAGAAGAAACAACATTATAGGTCACAGCCCTATATGTGTGAAAATGACACCAGTGTTATTTTTTAAGTTCCAGGAACCCCAATCCAGAACATTGGGGTTCTTGGAACTTAATAAATGAATTATTTAACAATTACTGGAAGAAGATAGGTAGGTAAATAAACATGAAATATTATATGTACTAACCAGGAATAAATACTGAAGCCCATAGACTATGGAGTTGACTGTGAGCACTGGTTTCCAGTCTTCTCTGAGTATGTTCAGGCACACATTGCCATCCAAATCTATGTTTGGGTGATACACTGCAGTTTCACACTTTACTTTGGGCGGTTCATGAGGATAGTTTGGTCCTACCTGTAAGAACAATTATAAAGATTTGAATACAGGTAGAGTATGTTTTTCCTATAACTTTCTATTATCGTTTGATACATATAATCTATGGAATTTGCGTTTTGCTAGCACAAAGTAAGTATGTCAAGTGATTGGTGGTGTTTATTACCCTACTGAATTCTGAATATGAAAAAAAATATCATTTTCTGACCCCACATTTAAATTCCCAAATATATGGATGGATACAGGCATAATATGGATACATAGATTTAAAGAATATATGTTTTTAATTAAATTCTAAGTCATTATTTGCATGCTTAATAATAAAGTTATCTAACTCAAAAATAGTTGTTTTTGGCTGAATGCAGTTAAAGGGGCCTGCTGCCCCTTTGACTCTGCCTACCCCTTCGAGGATTATGGGTGTGATGTTATGTACGTATTTACTTAAAGTATTACACATATTGAAATTGTAAAAAAGACAGCCAACAATTTTTTAAGAAGATTAAAAGTTTTGACTTCAACTCTATACTGTCATATTGGATTTCCCTACTACAAAAAAATTTAAGATCAATATATGTTAATTCTATGTGGCTTAATGCACCTGATTCAATATATCCGAATGCAACATTTAATTAAAAATCATCATTATCCTCTTGCCCTTCTCCCAGTTCATCTGGGGTCGGCGCAGCATGTCTTCTTCTTCCATACGTCCCGGTCAGCCGTCATCAAGCTATCCACTTCCATTTTACTCATATCATCTTTCACACAATCCATAGAATTTAATTAAAAATATTTTTTTTTTATAATTAAAAATAGTCCAGGATTTTTTATAACCAACCCATTTTTCATATATTTTCGAATATACTAAATTTACTATAAAATATGTTTCATTCTATTAACAGTTTGGTGAAGATCAACTTAGATTTGGATCTTCTACTATATTACTATATTCATAGCTTTGGTTTGCAAACTGGAAGTTATGCTGCCTCTAATACAGGGTTTTTGTCTTTTTTTAAGTTGCAGACTGTCCCAAAATGGACTGCTTACTAAATTAGGCATTTAAGGCAAGCTAAAAACAGCTTTTAAATGACAACAGAAGATACAGTAAAGATGAGATAATGTATAATATACATTGTATATAATATGTGCAACCCTTGCACATATATTATCACAGCCCCAAGATTAAAAGCTAGTTTTATTAACCAGATTTTTAATAGACAATCATATGTTGGGTTGTAACTAATAATAATATTAATACACCATTAAATATCATTTCCATACCTTAAAACTAAATACGAATCTGCCACCTCTGTAAAAACCTTCATCTGGACATATAATAAGTTTAAAGTTGAGGAGGTCATCAGGGTCCGGGAATTCTGTACTGCATGTCTTAGGAAGGTTTAATTCATTTAAATCTGCAAAATGACATATACTTAAATAACAATACACTCAGATTATTGAAGGGGAAAATTTGTATAAGCATATCTTCACACAAATTAGTTAAGTTCATTTCTAATAAAAACATGATCTTTAATTCATATATTTTGTTACTTTTTAAGAAAAACAGTAAGTAGTTCTTCTGTTATAGTTATGGTGTAATTTGGATGTATTTTTTAAAGTATTTTTTTTAAAGAATAACAACATGAATCAAATCAACTATCTACGTGAGACATACAAACATTGACAAATTATAATTTACATAACAAAACTATTTTAAAACTTATATTAATTTTAAGTACTTTACAGAAATTTTAAGAGTTAAGACCAGAGCCCTGATTTTAAATGCCATTATTTTACCTTTTGTGATCCGCAACTGAGCCGCTGATGCTTTTTTTTGTGAACCCCCTGCTCTTGCTGAACCTTCTTCATCTTTTTTTTGTTGTTTTAATGAAAAAAGTTTAATCATTTTCCTAATCTAATCGATAAATAGAAATTAGAAATGAAAGCACGATTTATTTTGACAGCTAATTTTTGTACTTATCATCCAGTGTCTCTCCCAAACTGACTGTCTGTTTTTAGTTTGCTAACTGTCACGATTTTAGTATTAGCAAATGAATGAATAATTACATATTTTATTTATTCTTTATTGACCAATAACAAACTAAGATTGTGTAGGTGTGAATTTAACAAAATAAATTTGATTGGTCAAAACATATAGCTTTTTCCGTGAACATCCATCCATGATAGTAGATGAACTGCATAGAGATAAATCACATTTCGGCTATTTACTTTCCATCAAATTTTACTGTGCAAAGAATATTAATTATGTACCTACTATTACTACTACTACTATGATTAACGTGTTACAAATACAATATTTTTACTTTGAATACCAAGTACATAATGCCGTTTATTTTTTGTATTTATCTAAGATAAAGCTTGTGGAATATTTAAATGAAATAGTCGATTACTAAATCACAAAGAAATATCGTTCTTTATTTAATTAAAAAATATTTTTAAACGCTAAAATCTAAAAATATATTTGATTCAACAGAAATATAGCGACAATACAAGTAAACGTCATAATAATAAGCTTAAGCGTTACAGGTTATGTTATAAAAAGGGGGGTTACAAAACTACCCTTAAAGCCGAAAGTAGGTTAAATAGGGCCTTATAACGGGTCCATTTACAATATTTAAGAACCGTAGTAACTCTGTATAACATACCCAAAAAAAAAAAAATATATATTTTCACTGATGTGCAAACCCTATTTCAGTAAAATAAAAGAGTAAACTACGCAGAATGTACCCTACCTACATTTCTACCTAATTCGCGGAACGACAAAAATTTTAAAAGACCTAACCTTCTTGGGGTTGCAAACATTTATGAATGAAAAATAAAAAAAACTATTATAGTAGACAATTATGGTACATGTATACTTATGCCTTTCTGCTAAATAATCTGGTTCCCTGACATGACAGCTTACTAGGGTTGACAAAATGTTTGGTTTTGATTATTAATTCTATTTTTACGGTATTTTGTAACACGTTGTATAATACAGGTTGCTTTATATTCCAACTAGCTTCTGCCTGCGGCTTCGCTCGCATAGTACATCGATGAAACATAGCCTATATGTTATTCGGGTGTATGAGCTATTACTATTCGCATTAATAATATTAGTAGGATATTCTAAAATCTGGAAGCAAAATTTATTGAGTTAGCGTTTAATGTTATAAATAGGTACTAAAATCAGTACAGAAATACTATTTAAATGTTCTATGTTCATAGAACAAATTGCTTTTATATAATTTTACTTAGATTTAGAAATTTTGCTGTCAGTTGTTAAAACGGTAAAATAATAATTATGTGTGAGTGACGCCCGCTGCTGATCGGTCATTGAGTTTGAGTTGTCATTTGTCAATTTTTGAGCTTTTTCTTGTGAAGTTGTGATTTGATTTATAAGAGACGAAAGATTAAATTGTAATTAACAATTTCGTATATTGACAATTTATCGATGTAAGAATATGTAATAGTATAAGTACGCTTTTGTATCTGTATCATGTTATCACTTATTATTCTGTAGGTGGTTATTGTATTTAAACGAGAAATAGAGCATTTTACAAAATGGCTAGTGAGGACGTGATAGAATTGGGCTCTTCTGACGATGATGCCGAGCCTGCTACTAAAAAGGTATATACAATGAATATATCTTTAAATAGCATTTTAAAGATATCGATTTTTTCATTTTTCAACTATTTGTTTTAGGTCAAACCAACACCGAATGCGATGGTACACATTCCAAGAAAATTTCATGATGTGACTATAAAGCCGGCAAAACCTAACGTTTCTTCCGCTATTCCCAAAGAGTTAGCCGGAAAGAATGTGACTGTAACAAAAATACCTAGAGGCACTAATGTTCTTGCAAATCCATATGCATTAAAAAACAAACCAAATGGCGTTCCAATACACATAAAACCCGTTTTACCTAAACATATACAACAAAAACATATTCAACTCAAACAAATACCCACTTTCCCACAGGTGAGCAAAAAGCCTCTAGTAAACAAGACTGTTAATCCATTAAGTATAATGAAAAATATAAACTCTCAAGTAGTTATTAACAAACTTCCTTCAACTCCTAAAGTAATGAAAAATGCAATAAAGATCCACAGTCCACGCACAATTAATAATTTGCCTCCAAGCATTACTGTGACTAGGACAGTCGGGTCTCAAAAACGTGTGGCTCCCGTAAATATGGCCAATCCATATTCAAAGAAAATAAAACGACATATTCCTAAAACAACTACCAGAGAAGTTCTTACAGTGGACCTGGATGATGACGAGGTGTCCACTTCCTCCACTGCTAGTCCACAGTGGTACTTACGACCTGAAGAGCAAATAGATTTAAAAATGGAAGAGGAAAATAATAAAGAACCTGAACCTACTAAATCAACTAAGGACATGATAGAAATTACAATCGAAGATAGTCCTGTGAAGCCAATTAAAGACAAGAGAACTTGTGAAGTTTTAACTGAGCTCACGGTTACTATTGATGATAGTCCTGTGAAGAATACTGTAGAAAAAAGTACAGCCAGCGGGAGTGACGGGGAGGTCAAAACTGAGAGTAAGGTGCCACACAGTAAAAAGAAATTGGAATACCCAAAAGAGGCAGAACTGGTGAACACTACTATTGAAATTGAGGTATCTCCTATGGAGGTTGATGAGCCTTTGAAAGAAGCAAAGTCAGCCGAAACAAAACCAAGCAAAGATGCTAACAATATTATTGAGATAGAGGAGTCCCCTCTGAAGGTACAAGGAGAAGGAACAAGTACGCCAAAGAAAAATCACCCTACACCCCAATTCTCAGAGTCTATTAAAGAATTACAGGAGGTTGCTGATGATTTGAGCGAATTCCACCCTATATATCAAGGTTTCATCAAGCTTTGTTTTCAATTAGAAAATTCTGAAGACATGAAAAAGATTGTTGAGAAGAAAATAAAAACATATTACAGACAGGTGCCCAAGGAATACACAGAATCTGAGGAATTTATTGACATGGTTGCTGGCAAAGTATTATCAATGAAGGCTGGTCCTGAGAAAATGTATTTATACATAAAAGATATTGTAGATGAATTAAACTTGCAGCGAAAAATGGCAAAATCCCAAGTTCTGAGTAATATTAATGAAAAGAAAGGTTCAGGTATGTAATTGCATAATTCAATATTCTTTCAAGGCAACAAAACAAAAAAAAAATCAATGATAAAAAACAAGTAGTAGCTTTGTATGTACTTAAAGGAATTCTCTTACTCTAATAATAGTACATGTATAAATAAGATTGTAGATTTACAATACTAATTCTAATATTGCTCTCATTTTCAGAGACTGAGAAATATTTGTATGGTGCTGATAGTGAATATGATTCCAAACGGCAGAGACAGATTCGGAAGTTAGAAAAGACCCTCAAGAAATTACATAGGGCTATACAGAAGTTGGAGGATCAAGAAGTTGACTTTGATGATGAAGAGGACTCTGTATATCTGCTGACAGAGAGGTGATTATCAATGGCCTTATATATTAAAGTTACAGTTGGTATAAATGTGTTAAAACATGTTTGACATAATCACTATCATGATTAATTAGTTTTGAGTTCAATGGCTACTTTTGCCAGATAACAAGGTTTACTGTTTTGCGTTATAAGGAGATTTATGTCCTATATTTATAATTTTAGCAGTACTTACTACTTTCTCAAAGCATGTGTATTATGAAATCTAATTATACATAATATTTGGGGACATCAATATAATTAATATGCACTAGATAAATAAAGTACTGCATCCAGTTTTGTTTATAATAAGATACATTGTTTGTAAATAAAATCAGATAATGTGGACATTTGATAAAGTGAATGAAACTATAAACTAGTCTAGTCTTTATGTGCTATATGTGTGATCAGATACATTTTTATTCATTCAAATCAAATGTCCATAAACACATATTATTAAAGCTATTATTATAAAATAAATTACTAATAAAGATTGTATGATTTGTTGCAATTATATTTTGTTAACTTTAATAAAAATGTGATTTGGTCTTCGTAATTCTGTTACACATATATGATGGTGTTGTTATTATATTATGGAACTATTAAGTAGTGAATTCTTGTTTAAATGGCAGAAAATCAGTATGGAAATATTTAGACAAATTGAGATGAGTTTATAGGAAATAACAAGATTTTGCATATTTTTATTATTATAAATTGTTGTTAATAGTTAATAGATGTCATCCACTGCAATATGTAATTTTGTCTTTTGTATGCAGTGACGAAGGCAGTTCATCCAATAAGGATAGTGATAGACAAGTTGAGAAAGATCCTAAAGCTCTTTTGCAAAGGTGTGTTGGTGAGAAATTCAACCACTATTTATTATTGCTTTTATTTTACTTTGGAAATTTTTATTTACCTATTATGCTGTTATATTTTTGGTTTCCCTGTAACCCTTAAATTATGTGTTGCAATTTTTTTTACTGATTTTGGAATGTTTGATAAATTAAAACTAAATTTGACGGTAAATATGTCTTATTCTTCTTATTGCTACAGTAAAAAGGAAAAGAGGAATAGTTGTTGTTGTTATATTAAAATAATCAAATTTAGTTTTATTTGAATTACAATATATCTCACACAATGGGATCTCTGGTGATATGTAATTAGATTGTGATTTGGTACTTTCATCATCCATTTTTTATTTAATTTGACGATTATAAGAGCATGTATTAAAAATATTTATTTATGTAACTATATGTTCCACATTCATTTTAATTAACCTTATTTTTAATTTTCCTACCTTAAGAATTAAACATTTTCTGTGTATTTCTTTATTTATCTAGTGCAGTGTATGTGAGTGTACATGGTAAGGAATGAAAGTAAAGTAGTCAGTAAAATTGAGTTTGCAAGATGAGTTAAATATGTTAAGATTTATGGCTGATTTGAGGGAGTCGAGTCCACGCTTTGTGTAGTATTTCTCTAGTATGCTTCTTTCAATGCTGCATTATAAATGGATGGAAAAGACTAACTGTAATTTCGGTGCATACATGAGAATCACATTATTTGTTATTATTTCCC
Source organism: Glyphodes perspectalis (assembly GCA_951394215.1). Lineage (NCBI taxonomy): Eukaryota > Metazoa > Arthropoda > Insecta > Lepidoptera > Crambidae > Glyphodes > Glyphodes perspectalis. Next base: position 12,888,157 of record OX596201.1, on the reverse strand, counting down.
CTTTCTTAATTGCTGTCTCATATGTATCTGTATATTGTAGATATAAGGAAAGAATGTTACGCGTGCATGCTAAGTTCTGCCAGCTCACCAATACTAAAATGCCGTCAGAGCCACGAGTGCAAATAGACCCAAGGCCTGGTCAGGCCACTGGGCCGGCAAAAAGGCTTGAAAAGTGGATCAATAAAAAGGTGCCTATCGGTACTCCACTACCATTTCCTGATTTCCATGACGTACTTCGATGTGTTAGAGAAGCCAATGAAGAAGACAAGTTAGGTTGGAATGAAGCCGATATAATGGAAGAAGGTAATCAAAATTTTTTTCAAAACATGTTTAGTAAATCAAGATGGCTATTACAGTCAATTTATTCCTACTTTAAGATTGTAATATTTAATTTATTTGTATTTTCCTATTCAGCTCGAGACCTTTTCACTAGATGTGGAAAGAAATTGCAAAGGCGGAGACAGGAAAATGAATGGAGAATAGCTGCATCTAGAATATCCGTTGATGTTGACCCTGCCGAAAAGAACCAAGACTTACAGAAACAGTTAGATGATAACAAAAAGGTTGCTGCTAAAAAGGAGACAGAAGTATTCAATAAGTATGTATAAAACTTAATTTGAAATAGACCATGAGAATATTTTGTTTGTAACATTTTTTGTTATTTTATAGGTTCGCGGATAGACAAAGTCAACTGAAATTAGAAGCAGAAGAAATAGGTGATAAGGAGGCAGAGGAATCGCCTGGAGATGATGACGATGAGGAAGAAGAAGTCAAAAATACCAACGAGTCGTCTTTAGAGAATAAGGAGAAGAGGAAAGATAGGCTCAAAAGATTACTGCAGGAAAAGTCTAAAAAGGTGGTGGATGAATTAGAAACTAAAACTGACGACGGTAAAATAAGTGACATGTTAGTAGATGAAACAATTGAGAAAGTAGAGAATCAAAAAGAATGTGAAAAAGGCGATAACACAGAAAGGCCGAAGGGCAATGAAATCGATGACGTTGACATGAATAAGGAGATTGTACAGGACAAGAATATTGTTAATTCAAGTGAAAATAAAGACGTAACTGAACATGAGCCCATTAAAACTGTAGATTTAGATATAGTAGGAATGGTTACAAATGGAGAAGATGATGTCGAAGTGAAAATAGTTGACAAAGACAAAGAAAACAAAGTATCCACTGAAACAGACGTGACCACTGATGTTATAGAGAAAGCTCACTCAATTAGCGATGATAGTAGTAAACTCGAATCTGATGTGGATGAGCTTCATTTATTACAAAAATTGCATTCTGAAAATGAAATTAATACATCAACGTTGGAATCTTCTGATTCTGAAACTCCAATAGCTATTTCCGACACATTAGGTTCAAGTAGTGATAGTAAAAAACAAGCGTCGAGTGATGTAATTAGTATTGAAAACTCGAGTTATTCTGAATCGGAAATGAATAAAGAAGTATCAGATTCCAAAGGATCAAACAGTAAGACCAATACATTTGTCGAAGAAATCGTAAATGCTAATACAGAATTGGAATGTTCTAATATAGGCATTGAAAAGAAACAAGCCAGGACGAACAATGATGAATATAATGAATCAGTTGAAGATATCCTTCTTGCGTCAACGGATGATGAGGTAGAAATCGATAAATGTTTGAGACCTGAAGACGAGGAATGCGTTAACTTAAAAGATGACAGTTTATCTATTGGCGATACAGTTGTTGAGGGAGTCGACAAGACACAGGGTATCAGCACAGCCAGTAATTCTCCAGGAAATCAAGATGATGCAAGTTCAGTAGATAGTGTTGCCTGTGTTTCATTAAAGGGTGACAATGATCAGAAGAATACAGATATTGAAACTATTGACAGGCCTTATGATATAAATTCGATTGAGTCGGAGAATTCTGTGCAAAGTCTCCATACTATTGATTTGAAAGAAAGTTCCTCAGAAAAGGAAATGGAAGTGATAGAAGAGTGTAATACTTTAGATAGTGATGAGAAAGAAAACTCCGCTGAAAAAGTATTGGACATCATTGAAGATCCTGTTAAACATGTAGACAGCAAAGACAAAGGAATTCTAGTCGAACAAACGTCTGATGCCCAAGGATCCGTTAACACATTAGATAGCGAAGAGAAAGTTAATTCCCCAGAAGAAATAAAAGATGCCATTGACGAATCCGTGAAATCTCTAACGGCTGATCCGACAGACGTCCCTAGTGATAACACTGGTAGTGATAAGTTATAGAATATTTCTAAGTAAACTGTTCTTATTTGAATATTTATTGTCATGGTAGCTTTCGCTGATAAACGGTTTAATCACGTTATATACTGCAGTACAGTTCTAGAAATTGTTTTCTTAAAGCCATGCTCTCTCTTAAAGAAATTAACATTCTGTGGAAGGAAATTTTGTTTGATTGTTCTGTTCCTGAAATTCAACTCGGTGGTCTATAAAAGAGAAAAGAGTGTATTATAAATGTTAACTTTAATCTAAATAACTGCCGAAAAGTAGGAGTCATGACATGATATTGGATGGCGTGACCACTTTTCACGCCACGTCTGGACACGTGTAATGATGATAGAGATGATTAGCCTGTAGAAGTAAGCTTCATGCGAGTCAGTCAAGTTTGGCAAATATGGGCCTTTGCATGTTATAATCATTATTTTGTTGTATGAGCAGTTTTTATGTCATGAAGCTAAAAATAAGTTCCGTTGTGGTTGTAGGTCCTTGTTGTGCAATCCACATTAAAAAACCACAAATTCCATTTATTTTCCTTATTAAATTCTACTATAAAGTAGAAATTTCTAATGACTTCCTTTAAATAAGATTCATGATGTATATTAGGCTACAGATATATGCTAAAACGGTAAGTTGTAGTACTGTAATAGTGTGCATATATGTTCATGCGATGTACATTTTCTTTTGCGCTATGTTCATTCTGGAATATGTACATGTTTTATTTTGTAAAAGTTGTTTTCTAATGTACATATATAAGAAAAAATACGATATCATTTAGCGGACTGACATCTCACTAGTTTAAATTATGTGATCTCTTAATTTTGTGTTTTGCGTCCGATATAGCGACGATATTTCAGCTAAATAGTGTCCGTATGTAAAATAAGAGGTCAAATATATCATATGATTTTAACCCGAGTAATATTGTGTGATTGTGTAAATATGAACCAAAGGATAGTGTGAAACATTTGTTGGAATATTGTGTTTTTACTAACATAGGCATTTATTTTTAGTTTTAATAAAATGGCTAGAAGTGTAGAAATGTGTCACTACAATTTTTTATTTGGTATTTACTATACATAGTTTGGTAATGCAATTTAGAGTAGTGATCAAATTACAGTACCCGTATAAAATTTGTAATATTGTGCAGTTTATCACAACTTTATGCATATAAAGGAGGTAATTAATAAATAGTCTTTGAGACATGAGCGAATTTTATTTGACACTAGCTGTGTCCGCGGTTTTGCCCGCGTTTATGTTTAATGTTATATAGCCTTCCTCGATTAATGAATTAAACAACACAACACAAAGATTTTTTCGATTCGGACCTAGTTCCTGAGATTAGCGCGTTCAAGCAAACAAAGAAACTCTTGAGCCATACACACACATATAAAATTAACATGTATAAATGTATGTATATATTAGTCATCTTTAAAAAATATATATATATCATTTATTTTATTTATTTATTAATAGGCACACCAACAGTACTTATACAAGACTTACAATAAAGAGAGCATTTTACAATACAGTTCTTATTCTAGTACATGCACCAATATGAGGTGTACACAGCATTGACCATGAAACAACGAAAAACAAAAGTAATTTAAACTATGGCAACAAAAAATAACGTTATCTTAAAAATAGTAATTTAAGTATATTTAGTACGAAATCTAGTTGACTTGTACTAAATTTCTTAATTAGTTAACTAATATATTCTAAGAGTCTTAAGAATGGTAAGCTAATCAGTTTGCGTTTGAGTGTAGAATGCGAGAGATGGAAAACGTCAAGCTCAGGGTACTTTCTATTCTGTTCATTGTATTTTCTAAAAACACTTAGCTAGCGGAGCATATTGCCCTTGATTGGTTCTGGAATTACGAATATGGAATAGGTTTTTAATTGGCTGGCGTGGAAAGTTATAGGGAACAACTAAATTGACGTGTTTCACAAAATCCGAGCACTTGATTTGATTATTGATAAGTCCGTGTTAAAACATTACGTCGATGGCTTATGTTTTCATTTTGAAAAAGTGCAGTCTGGAATTATAAGGCGATCTGTGACTAATGCCAGGAGATAAATATGCAAGTAAGCGGGAAAAAGAGTGTTGAATTTGTTCCAATCTTTGGGAATAGATAATAGGTATATAATAATAATGAATATAATGCATATTTTTCATTTAAATGTTTGGTTTACCTACCTATTTTTTTGTACATACATATTTTTATTACAATATGAATACATTCCGTCCCCGCTACAAAATGGTTCTGATTTTTAAAGGTATACTAGCTGACCCGGCGCACTTCGTAACGCCCCGTACTCGGATTTTCAAAACCCATTTTTTTAAATTTACCGCGCAACTTTTTTATTTTTTTCTTTCATAACAACCTTTACTTGACAATAACAAACACAACTAAAAAGAATTAGCAAAATCGGTATAGCCGTTTGCAAATTATAGCTTTGGGGTGGACTACCATTATCACTTAGGGGCATGAAAAATAGTTAACAACTTATTCTCAGACCTAACAAGTGTTCATATAAAATTTCATCAAAATCGGTTAAGCTGCTTCGGAGGAGTATGGCAACTACTAACACTGACACGAAATTTTTATATACATATACATAAAGATAATAAATAACCAAGAAAATAAAAAAAAACTAAATCGGAGCTGGATCAGGCTTCTATTAGTCCCGTGTTGGTCTGGGACTTAAAAAGAATTTGCCAACTGTATTTCTTGCCTAGCATGTCTTAAAAGGCGACTAATGGTATATGGGGTTTTGGGTATGTGATTGGGTATGTGATTTGGGTATGTGAGTAGCAGTGGTGGATTTACACTAGGGGCAGTCGGGGCTAGTGCCCAGGGCGGCAAATTTTCTAGGGCGGCATAATTTGGAAACTGAGAAAAAAGTTTCTTTACAATATATAATTAACTAATTCTTATAAATAAACATTTTATCTTTCAATGAATATAATTTATGCATTATGTATTAAATTAAAATTTTGTATACTATAATATGGGAAATTTATGTGAAAACTATTCAAATAGCTTAATTTATTTATTTCCATAAAGGTTTAAAATAATAAAAGTTGATATTTTTATTTTCTGTAATTATTTTCTGTAAATTATTCTAATTTTTATGAAATAAGATATCAAAACTATTAAAATAAAATTTAAGTCATAGGGCGGCATTTTCTTCAGTGCCCCAGGGCGGCACAAATTTAAATCCGGCCCTGGTGAGTAGTGACAAGTGGCTAGCACCCAGCCCAGTTTTATTTTTGGCTCAATGTGGTTAAAGGGGCCTGCTGTCCCTTTGACTCTACCTACCCCTTCGGGGATTATGGGCGTGATGTTATGTGTGTATGTTCTATTAGAACTTAGGTCGTCGAGTCATATCGGATTTATATCACTCTTATTTGCTTCTACTATGGCTCTTATAAGAGACAAATCGGTGATATCAATGTAGTAGTGGTGCTCAACATGTTAGATACATAATTAATTTTGTAATTTGAAATAATCAAGTACATAAATGTCTTTATTATTTTCTAAGATAATAGTTCTAACCTATTTAGATTTTAGAACATATGTTATAATAGATACCTACTGTAACACAGTAGAGTTTTCTAAATATTATTAGGTTTTATTTTTCGTATACTTACTTACTGATATTAATATGATGAGTAGTTGGAGGAAGTTGGTTGTAATTGGTTAAAATGTTCGTTTTAAGCGTAAAGCTTAAACATTTTTATGGCTCAGACGCAGAATGTCCACTTCTCAAAATGTCCACTGGTCGCAAAAGGTCCCTTTCGCAGAATGTCCCTTTCGCAAAATGTCCTTTTCGCAGAATGTCCCTTTCGCAAAACGTCCCTTTCGCAGAATGTCCACTTCGCAAAATGTCCCTTTCGCATAATGTCCCTTTTTATTTCTAACTTACTTTAATCATAATTCATTTAGCAATTACCTTACCACACATCATGGTTGACATGTGTATACTTATATGTATGAATATAGGTAAGCAAATAAAATAAAAATATATTACAAATCACATTTATTTCTTTATATAATCGCTTGATTTTGCAGATGCAGGGGCTTAGCTGTTATTATAGTTGGTTTTATCTATATGTATAACACAAAAATAAATTTAAACGTTTAGATAAAACATTGATAATAGATAAGAAAATAAAATACAAATATAATACTTGATTACATATTGATGTAATCAAGTATAAAATCAGGGTTACTTGATTACACAACCATTCAAATGTTTGAATCGTAAAACTTAACATATTTAGTTCCTAGTTAATTTACTAGCTGACGCTGCATGATGTTGTTTATTTTATTTATTGCATATTTTTACTGTGAGTAGGTATTTACATTTTTTTGTTTAAAATATATATGTATATATAATTCTATTTAATAAATTAGCGAAAATCATATAACATTGCCACAATTTATTAAAAAAGTCATATTTTTACAGCTCTTAAAATAGGCTCTTAAGGAATAATAAAAATATCTACTTCAAGTGTTTCATAGTTTTTTTTTATAATTTCGAGTTGATAACTACGTATTATTTATTTTGTGTTCTACATATAGACAAAACTACTTAACTTTAATAACAGCTAAGCCCCTGCATCTGCAAAATCAAGCGATTATATAAAGAAATAAATGTGATTTGTAATATATTTTTATTTTATTTGCTTACCTATATTCATACATATAAGTATACACATGTCAACCATGATGTGTGGTAGGGTAATTGCTAAATGAATTATGATTAAAGTAAGTTAGAAATAAAAAGGGACATTATGCGAAAGGGACATTTTGCGAAGTGGACATTCTGCGAAAGGGACGTTTTGCGAAAGGGACATTCTGCGAAAAGGACATTTTGCGAAAGGGACATTCTGCGAAAGGGACCTTTTGCGACCAGTGGACATTTTGAGAAGTGGACATTCTGCGTCTGAGCTATTTTTATGGGCACAGGTTTTGAGACTTTCATAAACTTTTAGGGTCTAGCAGTATCTGGCAAGTCAAAAGCTAACAGAATAAAACTTAGCGATCAGTCGTCACAACATTTATTTACAATATTTACAAAGGTCCAGTCTTAAGTACATAATGTTAAAGCTATCCCGTTCAGGAGAAACAGACGGGTCCCACGGCGAAGGTGAATTCATGGGTGGCATCCGCGAGCCCCAGAGGCTGGAAGTCTCCAATGGGCAGCCGGTCCGTGCGAGACATGCGGACCTCCAGCACTATTTCGCCCGTGCCGTCCTGTTGGTAATGATGTAGGTTAAATGTGTTATTATTAGGGCCAGGTGACAGGATAGCAGTCTCAATGTTAGGGAAATTATGATTATATTTGTGGCTGAATTTATTTATAACTTGATATAATTGTTTATACCATTTCATATTAACGGCTGATAGTTATTAAAGAATAGTAGTTGGTAAATGTTTTAGTCATGCATGATTACCCTTAGAATACTTTATTATTGGTACCCAAAAATATCGTTACGTATGATATGTACGATGCGAGTTTTTTCGTTTTGTACTCTAGTCTATTGCCCAAATTCGTGCCATTTGTGCTACGAGTAGATTATTTTAGTCAGTAGGAAAAGACAGAAATTTAGAAAATGCGGTAAGTAGGTACCTCGCAGTCGTCTTTTATCACTTTTATCATTGGTCCCTTGAGCTCGGCTGAATTATATCCAATCAGTTTGAGGTTGCTTGTCCTCGATATTTCTGCTGGGATGTCAGATCTGTAATACGAGAAGATATTGTAAGATTTTAACATGATAGGTTATTTTTCCAATAAAGTATGTGGTACAAAAATAAGAGTCTTTAACTTTACTAAGTAGGTACATAACGTGTGAAATGTGATGAATTAAACTAATCTATAAAATAGGTGAAATATTTATATTGTTGGTAGTGTTTAGTTGAATACATACTAGTTGCGCATCGTTATCGCAAGAGTCCGGTAATTTTGTTTTCGAAGCAACAGAATTACCCGTAGCTGAATACAATTGAGTAAATAGTGTGAGGAATCTTTGTCACCTTTGAACAATTTTTGTGTTGACGCAGGTGTAAGTAAAGTTCTGTCTGGCGCTATTAGACAACAGTCTTAAAAATCGTAGCTGGATTGCTCCGGAGCCGTCGCCATCGTATGTTAACTGAAAAATATAAAACAATATTGTGAACACTTCAAGCTTATTTATTTTATTTTGGAAAATATTGAATTGAACATAGGAATGTGGGGTGCTACAAGATAGGAATGTATTGGGTAGGTATCTATTTATAAAAATATCTTGTTTTCATTTACAAATGGGATTCAATTATTACAAGTGTCCACAGGCGTAATTTTCAAGTCAATAGGTGTATCTAAGGTAAGTAAATGAAAATCAACTAAGTATTTTTCTAAATTGTAAATGGTTATTTTGGATTTTGGAATAACGCAAACAAAATCGTACTGTTTAAAAAGGCGCCTTCAAAAGGTTTATTTATTATATTTATTAATATATATTTATTTATAGTAAATTTTGCTCTTACTCTGTATCCGTTAGGTAGTTGCGAAAACTTATGCGCATCTTCTGCTGTGTAAATCGCTTGCTCTACGTCATCTGCCTGCATGCAGGTGTGGTGTCCCTTGCAATATACTCGTATTGGCCGGCTGGCTGACCCGCCACGAGCGTCTATCCAATAGTAACCTGTGAATTTTGTGATAAAACATTAGGTATTGATTTATGATTACATTAGTATTTACAATGATGGTCAGGCCACAATAGTGGAAGCAGTGGATAAATAATAGAGTAGGTTTTTATCGTATTTGTCCTACAGTGGGACAATTTATATATTTTAGTGGGTCTTAATGTCTAAGTCACATTATGTTTGCAGTCAATTGCTTTGTACGATTTCATTCAATGGAAGGTCAATGACATTCAGTTAACAGACCTCATATCCTAATTTGACAGCCTTGTTAATGATAGTTTGCCAATTAAGTACCATTTAATTCGGAGCCAAGTTTCTCATAAACAGTAATAATAATAATAATAAAGGCGTAGGGACGTGACGCCCCCATCGCCCGCTGGCGAGAGTTGGTGAGCTTCACACCATGATGAGCAACAACTCCCGTCAGTGCAGTCAGTCTCCGCAGGGCGGCTTGTGGCGAGCCGTTGGTGGGTGGCGACACCAAGGACCCTACCTGCAGGGGGACCATACAGACATGCGCGATACACACACTTACAGACAGTTACACACCCCCCGCCTCTGCGCTTCCCTTGACCGGCCGGCCAGGGTGGATTCGTAAGAGCGGAACCTAGGTATGCTCCAGGTTGGAAGTGTAAAATGTCATAACGCCAAGGGCACTTGACTGTATAAGGATTTGCGCCCCGTAGTCTTACCTCTCCACAACCTTAGCTGCTTTCTAGTGTTGCCCCCTTGCCGCCCGTATGGCAGCTAGTTAGGGGGCCCACAATTGGGATTAACAAGCGGCGGTGACTCGCCGCTTGTTAATCCAACTGCCGACTGTCTGCCAACTTAATATATTTGTGAGAAATTTTCGAGGCAGATGTCCGGTATCTCACTCCATAGCCCAATTTCCTGTCCATAGTAGAACCTCCCTCCATAGCCCCGGTTTTTAGTTTCCGTTTTTTGCAATAGTCCTGCATCAGCCGGATATCGCCTTTGAGTTTATGTTTTATACTGCAACTAAGGGCAACACCCGGCCGGTGTTCCATCACACATTTAGATCAAACTCTCAAAAGGCCTCTACATGTTGGACCCATGTCCCCATGCAAGCCTTAAAGGCTCGGGCTTGTCCCGTGATTGTGCCGAGAGACATAATAATAATAATTTGTTTATTTACCAGAAAAATAATTACATTGACAATTACAGTGACTCCCACACTAGGCGATGCCTGTCACGTCTTGTCAGTTGAGTGAATGTTTCGAATTCTTGTCTGAACTGTATTTTCGATCAATAAATTCTTTAACAGTGCATTCCAAATCAGGAAGTTTCTTGTTTGCTCCGCTTTTGGGTCCCTATGTGCGTGAAAGTCGCGTTTCCTGTTTAATAGGTTTGATTGATGCACACAATTCCATCCAAACCTATCCTAATTTAAAATAGATAGTTAAAATAAAAAAAGACATTATAAAAAATGGTTGTTAGATACGATTGCGCCGCCGTTCGGATGATGATTCCATATTTACATCCGGTATACTTCGTTGGCTTTTAGCATTATTATTTTTTGTGTTGCTATGCTGTTGTGCAAATAGAAAACCCCTACCATCTGTAAGATTCGCGTGCGCATGGCGCAGATCGCGGCAGGTCAGCGCCGGGTTGGTGCGGGTGCCGCGCGGCCGCCGCGTCGCCTCCAGCGCGGCGCGTGCTGATATCACTCCAGCCATCACTTCGCTGATCCACTCCGGTTCCTCATCTAGAATATTTTGTATGTTTTCGTTAGTGCTCGCGATTATTTACATTGGAATATTTAAAGACTTCCTGCCCCGGGCCTTTAAGGCGCCCCATTAAACGAGAGATCTTTCAATTAAAAGAAAAGCCTAAAGCAAATTTTGCTAGAATTGGCTACGGCCCAGTTAGTTCGCGCTCAGATCAATTTAGGGAATTAAATTTTCGCTCTGGACTTATGGAAGACTTTATTTAAATACCTTCTTCAAAGTTGTCATCAGTGGTTGTTTCAGCTGATTGCATGTCTACGCTCCGCCGTCGTCTAAAAGACGCGAACAGCTCAGCTGGTATTTGCGGCGGCGAGGCTGGTGGACCTGGCGGGCCCGGAGTGCCTGGGGGTCCTGGCGCGCCCGGTCTCCCTTCAGGACCTGGGTTACCTTTAGGCCCAAGTGAACCTTCTGGCCCGGGGATACCAATAGGCCCTGTATCCCCTTTTTGTCCAGGAGGTCCGGGCGGTCCCTGAAAATTAACATATATCTGTATTATTACAAGAATAATGATTTACCTTATTTTATTAAAACAAGTAAGATTAATTGTTTAAAAGCAAGCATATGTTTGTTTATTTGTTTGAGTACACTAGTTAAGCTCTAGCGGCTGGTTAGCCTGTTTTATTTTAATCCACTTTAATCAGAAAACAAAGGCACAAGAATGGGTAGGAATAAAATAATTTTCGCAATGAGGGTTTTTTTGAATAAAAACATCCAAAAGGTGGTGTAACTGGGACTTGCGGTCTTGTCACCCTCCTCATTGGTTAGTTGTCAGACCAAACTGACATGCTGTCAATAAGGAGCGAATAGTGAAAGTGATAAGACCACGAGACTCCCTCGTGCCAACTGGTGGTTTTTGAATTTTTGAAAACCCTCATTCACAAGAGTGAAGAATATTAAGTTCCATTTATAGATTTCTACATGTAATTGTAACAGACCCGTAAAGATAGGAGTAAATATAATTACCAAATCTCCTTTTGATCCTATTGGTCCAGTAGGTCCTGGTGGTCCCTGTTTACCCGTCTCTCCTTGGTCGCCTTTTAATCCCATTGTTCCAGTGTCTCCTATATGCCCCTTCGGTCCTCTATTTCCCTTTTCTCCTCTAGGGCCCTGAGCACCAGGTGGGCCCGCTTTCCCTGGCGGACCGGAAGGCCCGACCAAACCTGGAGCTCCAACTTCGCCCTGGGATTGTATATAATTTCATGGCACCTTTATACATATATGAGTGGCTATTTGTTACGTTAATAACCTTCTGACTAATTTATATTAAGAGGCATTTATAACTCTCATTAATTTTAATTTCCTAATTCTTATCAAAAAATCCGATTTAGCTATGCTATTGTTTTTGTTTTGTTTTTCCAGACTTACACATCAATTCCCTAGTTCCAAACTAAACATGTTCATGTTAATCTATTGACAGTCACGGGTAGACATACCTACCTACTTAAATATAATATTATTTCTAACTTGCTGTGCCAGCGGTGTCACCCGCGTTTATGGTTAATATTATAAAGACTATTTTCGTCATACATGATTTCTATGTAACTTTAACCATTAAAGCTGCACACGCGACGGAAGCTTAAAAAATGGAGTAACTTCTCCCGTTTTCCCAACATTTCCCTTCACTACTCTGCTCCTATTGATTGTAGCGTGATGAAAAGTATACTATAACCTGCCCAGGAGTATGAAAAATAAATGTACCAAGTTTCGTTAAAATCCGTCGAGTAGTTTTTGTTTCTATAAGGAACATACAGACAGACAGACAGACAGACAAAAATTTTACTGATTGCATTTTTGGCATCAGTATCGATCACTATTCACCCCCTGATAGTTATTTTGAAAATATATTTCATGTACAGAATTGACCTCTCTACAGATTTATTATAAGTAATAGATATACTTTAAGCTACTTTACATGAACATACAATAGAAATAAGATTTATGGAAAACAAGTCTTACAATTGGTCCCGGTGATCCTCGTACCCCTCGCTGTCCAACTTCCCCCGGAGGTCCAGACGGGCCAGTCGGTCCTGATTCACCTGGAGCACCCTTAGGTCCTAGATCTCCTTTTTCGCCAGGCGCTCCAGGACTACCTTGCAATCCCGCTGGGCCTTCAGATCCCTGTATAAAGAATTAAGAAAAATGTCTGTAGTATATATACCTACTTGGCTTTATATTGTAAATTAAATTTATAAATACAATATTTTACATCATCATTATCCTTTTATTGTTATGTGTACGTACATAACGTGACTGCCCATCTGAATTTTCTTTTATCGCCGAGCTAATGGTATATAAGTAAGTATATCTAATATAAGTATATAGATTTGAAAAAACTAGAGGTACGCGCCCGGGTTTGCACTCGTACGTAGATACCAGCGCTCTATGTTTACTAAAATGTAATGATATATTGAAAATAATGCTAAAATTGTAGCTTTAATTTAATGCAAGGATAGTTAGTGCTTAACTTACCGCATTTCCTGGAAGCCCTGGTTCACCAGGTTTTCCGATAGGACCTGTGGGTCCTGGGGGCCCAGGTGGGCCGTTGCTACCTTCTGGGCCGTCCACGCCTGGCTCGCCTTTGATGCCTTGAACACCGGGCTCGCCCCGTTCACCAGGGAACCCAGCTGGTCCTATATCTCCTTTCGGTCCCTCGGGGCCTGGTGGGCCTTTAGCTCCAGTTTCTCCTTGTATACCAGTAGGGCCGTCCTCCCCTTTTGGCCCAGCAGGGCCTCGAGGTCCCTAAGGTTCAATGTTGTATTATAATTTTTTTGTTTAATAATTAATTACTAACATGCTATTATTATTCCATTAATTTTGCGAGTGATATACAGAAACATGACTGAGTTTAAAGCACACTAAAGCTTTTTATTGACATCTTTCCAAAATGGTACTATTTGAAATACAAAGATTTAATATACTCGTCCTATATCGATGTAAGGAACTTGTTTAATATTAAAAACTTAAAAATCTCACCAATTTCCCTTCAGGCCCTTGAGGTCCAGGTGGTCCAGGCGCTCCCGGATTGCCCACTTCCCCGTGCTGACCTTCTGCACCGCGAGGGCCAGGCTCACCAGGAACACCTTTTGAGCCTCGTCTTCCCGGGGGCCCCGTCTGACCGATTGGCCCACTGGGTCCTTTAATGTAACAATAATGATGATTAGTATTTAGTATGGAAGTATCTTAAGGTGCGCTTACATGGGCAACAAAAATTGCTTAATTATAAGCAATGATGGTCAATTGCGACGTGACAAAATATCAAGCTATTTACGGCAACGGCAACATGCATCAAATTTTGCAAAATGTTTTGCAACTACAATATTGAGCGATAAAGAAACTAGACAATGCTTTCATACATAAGCAATTCAGTTGAAAAACTGGCGCCGCTGTACTTCCACTCGCCACCTCGTTCTCCCCGCGGAAGCGAGACGTAGAAGCCGCAAAATAAATGTGTGCATACATACGAAATATAAAACAAATTGACTTGAATTTCTATACCCACTTGATATTCGGCAATTCGTATCAGCGACATTGAGCAATAAGGAACAAGTAGAAGTAATACTGCCGAATCAATTGCCGCATTATTTTGAAGTTGCTGTATATCGCTCCACTAATTACTCCAGATTGATCCATTCGTGTTGCCGAACAATGATTGCTCAAAAAATTGCCCGTATTCGCCCGCTTCTTTAGTAATATAAATTTGAATTCGATAGCGATATTGGATTTTATTTTCGTTCGGCTTTACTCGCACGAAATACCAAATATCGTCGTCACCACATTTTTCTCCATACTGAACTAAATGTCCTAAAGTTCTTTATTGCCTAATAAATAAATAAATATCCGACGACATCACACACATTGATCTGACTCCGAGGTAATAGCTTAAGCACTTGTGTTACGGATATCAGAAACAACAATGGAATTACAAATATATACTTAAATATTAGATATTAACACCCAGACACCGAACAAACTCAAGTATTCATCATACGAATATATGTCCTGGGTGGGGATCGAACCCACAACTCTTGGCGCATGGGGCAGGGGCAATACCTAATGCGCCATCGAGCTTGTCAAAGTCGTCATAATATACGTTGTATATAGTATATAATAATTACCTATTGGTCCAGTGTCACCCGTATCCCCTTTAATGCCTTGCTGCCCCTTTTCCCCAAGGGGGCCAGTTTGCCCTTGAGGGCCTGGAAGGCCCCGAGGTCCGTCTGCCCCTGGAGCACCAGGGGGCCCAAGATCACCTGGTGGGCCCTTGTCACCCGGTAATCCAACCGAACCTGCCTCTCCGCGTAAGCCTTGTATACCGGGCGATCCAGGTGGACCCTTTTTTTCGGAAAAAATAATTTTGTATGACACCAATTTAATATAATAGACAAATATTATAAACTAGCTGTGCCAGCGGTGTCACCCGCGTTTATGGTTAATATTATAAAGACTATTTCCGTCATACATGATTTCTATGTAACTTTAACAATTAAGGCTGCACACGCGACGGAAGCTTAAAAAATGGAGTAACTGCTCCCGTTTTCCCAACATTTCCCTTTACTACTCTGATCCTATTGATTGTAACGTGATGAAAAGTATACTATAACCTGCCCAGGAGTATGAAGAATAATTGTACCAAGTTTCGTTAAAATCCGTCGAGTAGTTTTTGTTTCTATAAGGAACATACAGACAGACAGACAGACAGACAAAAATTTTACGGATTGCATTTTTGGCATCAGTATCGATCACTAATCACCCCCTGATAGTTATTTTGAAAATATATTTCATGTACAGAATTGACCTCTCTACAGATTTATTATAAGTATAGATTAGTATGGAGGTGCTTAGTCGGGGTCAGCTGAGATCATAATTGAGGATTTAGCGTGTCTGATTATTAAATTAAAGCGACTATCCATGTGATTGTCGTAACCCTAGTTAAAAAAATCAAATTATATCATCGGTACACATCCATATGTATTTGAATTTGTAAGTTTCATCCATCGATCACTATTAGTTGTCGATGGTTTCATCACGACATTTTTCTTTATCGCCGCGCATAGCAAGTGGCATAAAAGCGTACACCGATTTGAAGTATCCAGTACCTCTGGGCTCGGGTTTAAACCAGCAGTCCTCGCATGAGATGGTACATAATATTGTTATTTTGAATTGTTGCATGATGACATATGGACCTTGTTGCAATCTTATTAGTACTTACTTGTTCTCCAGCCGCTCCTTTGAAGCCTTTTTCCCCCGGTGGCCCCGCTTCTCCTTTGTCGCCGTCCTCCCCTGGGGGCCCCACAGGGCCTGGAGCTCCGGAGAGTCCTCTTGGTCCCGGCATACCATCTCTACCCATAGGCCCTAATTCGCATAAAAATAATGATCAGAAAGGTTTATTCTATTAACATATTGCAATGTAATGATATTTTACGGTCATTATTAGATTGCTACATTTCTTTTAGTTAATTATGAGTGCTATAGACTGTATATAAATGAAGGTTCAATCTAAATTATCGTTATGATCCTTATACACTATTATACGTGATCATAAATTTAACTTACAAATACATAATGAAATCCTTATTAGGTTAGGTACGTAACTTCAGGAATCACATGAAGGACTTGCGGTTCACTTAATACCTAAAGTTACTTATAGAAGTCTGTAGAGTGTGTTTGTTGTGCAAAGTTGTAACTCTACACTATAATGTTGTACGTGGGTACGCTTATTAAGCTACCTACTATGAATTGACGGCGCCCAGGAATCTGTTAAACGCTTCATAACTTAGTAAACAGCACTATTGTTCTTTGTAAACGAATAGTCTACTTGGACAGAAATAAGGCAAGTTTGACTTAGAAAAAAGCTGTATACAAAAAATATCACGTACCTAGAGGCCCGGGTTCTCCGATTTCTCCCTTCTGACCACCAGGTCCTGGAGACCCTCGGGCCCCTTCGCGGCCTTGAGACCCTCGAGGTCCTTCATTGCCGGTTTCACCCGGTTCGCCCTTATCGCCTCGTACACCTGCTGGGCCTGTTAGACCAATGTCGCCTTTTGTTCCCGCTGCGCCCTATGTTAATGAGAAAATAATTTTATCGGTTTGCAAAAAATATGTGTTCATAAGTAAATGAAGCAAGGATTAAATGTGCTAATTTACTTGTGGTCGTAGTATGTATCGTAATTGTAATAAGATTAACGGTTACACTAGCTTTACTGAACCGAGTTTAACAGTTTATATTTCTGATAAAAATAAAATCATACAATTGGTCCAGGCAATCCAGCTTCGCCAAGATGGCCAGGAGGGCCTGGAGATCCTGCTGGGCCGGGTTTTCCTTCCGGTCCGGGTGGTCCGGGTGCTCCTTCCTTGCCCATCTCTCCAGGAGCGCCAACGTCACCCGGAGTGCCAGGGATGCCTGGAGCCCCAGACGGGCCTGGTGGCCCTGCTTCTCCATTGGGTCCTTGAGGTCCAACAGGGCCCGATGGCCCGGTCAAACCTGGTGAGCCAGGTTCTCCCTAACAAAATAATGATATAAAATTATTTTAACAATATAAATTATCATACATGATTGCATGTAACTTGTACCAGGTATATATTGTACAATGAGATTTCTTTTACTGGTGGACTTATTATTTATGTAATTCTGAACTAAACTGTAGGTATACGCGTAACAACCAGGTATTTAAAAATATTTTACCGTTGGCCCACGTTCTCCGGGTGGTCCTGGCATTCCAGGTTTTCCATCTGGTCCTGGAGGCCCAACGGCTCCGTTAAAACCTCGCACACCTTCTAGGCCCTGGGGACCTCTCTCTCCGATAGGACCAGGCGGGCCAGGTTGACCCGTATCACCCTTGGGGCCAGGCGGTCCGTCAGAACCACGCCGTCCACGAGGCCCACGATAACCCTAAAATGTAATTAAAGTAGTTAAAGAATTGGGCTCATTCACGGCTCAAAATTATCAATATTTTGTGACTACCTACATCTATAAACTTTTCCAGTTAATACCCGAACTGCGAACTTGTTCGCGTAATTCACCTAAAAGAGAGTTCTTGCGATCTGGTTCGTTCGCGAACTACACAAGCCTAGCGGGGAGTCGAGATTTTGTATTGGCAGCACTGTTGTGTAAGTTGTCGACGTGAAAACGCTGCTTTGTTGAGAAACGTGACGTCATGCAGACCACGTGATGACGATGGGTGTTTCGCGCGGCAAAAGTTTAATTTGAATTTAATTTTTTGTGTTTTATCGTTGTTACGCCGTTATTTTTTTGTAGCTTAGAATTGATTATAAATTAAATTAAACATGTTTTTAAAATAGGTAAATATCCTATTTCCTGAAAAAATAATATAACCTAGTTATAGTCTAGCTAGAAAGTTCACTTACTCTAGGTCCTGTTTCTCCGCGATCGCCTGGTGTTCCAGTTAGACCCTATGAAATATAACAAATTTATTTTTAAACATGTCAATATATCTTAAAATTAGTTATTAAATATCGTAAGACACTTTGAATACCATAAGTCCTTTAGTGCCTCTACGACCGCGTCTCCCAGAGGCGCCCTTGTCTCCTTTTTCGCCCTGACCACCTGGGTAACCTTGCGGGCCCTGAGAACCTGTAGCGCCCTTTTCTCCAGATGGTCCTATTGGGCCGGTTTCGCCTCTAGGACCTTCATTACCCTGTTTAAAGATATGTTAAATTTCCGTTACATTTAATAGAAACAACGACGTGTTATTAAACAGATTTATTATTGTCGAATGAGTTATGGTCGACCCTTAACTAAATTTATCAACACTGAATCTTACTTTTTGTCCTTCAGGCCCTTCAACTCCAGCAGGTCCTGGCTCTCCTGTCAAGCCCCGATCTCCTTTAATACCCATTTCACCCTTTTCACCCTCAATACCTTATGAAACAGAAGAATGGATTATTGTTTATCAGCTAAAAAGTATTAATAGGTATAATGTGTGTTATTGTTACCTCTTATCCCTTTGTCGCCTTTGTCTCCTGGTAAACCACGAGGTCCATCGTCACCTTTAAGCCCGCGAGGGCCAGGAAATCCCACCATGCCCTTGGGAAATTATATAATTAGTCATTTGCGTATTAATTATAATTATATTCAGAAAAAAGGAGGAATATAGGGAAGGTTACCTGTGGTCCTTGCGGCCCGACGTCTCCAGGTGATCCCTGTTGCCCTGGATTCCCCGGTGTTCCCGGAGAACCTTCAGGTCCAGGTAGCCCTGAAATTCCTGGTTTGCCTTGAGGTCCCTATAAAAAAGTAAGTTTTAGTATTGCTCTCGCGAAACAAGAATGGAATAAGGAGAAGTTCGAGTTACATACATACATAACATCACGCCCATAATCCCCGAAGGGGTAGGCAGAGTTAAAGGGGCAGCATGCCCCTTCAACCACATTCAGCCAAAAATAAAGCCGGGCTGGGTTAGATGAAAAATTGTGAAAAAGCAGTGACAAGCGGCTAACCTTTCCCCTACACAATCACACACCCAAAACCCGATATATTACCATTAGTCGCCTTTTACGACATGCTAGGCAAGAACCACAGTTGGCATATTATTTTTAAGTCCCAGACCAACATGGGACAGTGGGCTGGGTTGGATGGAAAGCTGTGAAAAAGGAGTGACAAGTTGCTATCTCGTCGCCTACTCAGTCACATACCCAAAAGCCTGTAAACCATTAGTCGCCTTTTACGACATGCTAGGCAAGAACCACAGTTGGCACATTCTTTTTTTTTGTCCCAGATTAACATGGGCCAAGTCCCAGACCAACATGGGACTATAAGTTAGAGTTGATTTTGTAAATTCCGTCACATTTAAATAGAGTAATTAACTTTTACAATGGGAGACAGACTTAAAAGAGTTGTAAAGTGAATTTCAATAATTGTCTATGATAAAAAAACATTATCTGTATATTTTACGTTACAGTATACCGATTGTCACCTGTATGCCTGGAGAGCCAATAGAACCCTGGGGTCCTGGGGAACCCGGTGGGCCCATGGTCCCTGGTTGCCCTTGAGGCCCGGGGTGTCCTGGTTGGCCAGAAGCACCCTTGGAGCCTTGTGGTCCTTCAATTCCTGGTATACCTGGATAGCCAATTAATCCTGGAAATCCTCTCGGTCCCATGAAGCCCCTTGGTCCCTAAAATATGGGTACAACGATAATAAAATTAACTCAGGTTCTATTAGGTCCAATTATAGAATGTGGTACTCTCACACTTTGTTACTAACACAATTATTCTAAATTGGTAGACACATAATTAACTTTTTAAAGACTGCTTAAAAATAATTCAACAGTTTTATGGTTCGGTTATAAATCAAAGGATTTAATATAATGGATTCCGTATTCTAATTCATAAGAACTTTTTATATTTACCAGACTTCTAAACGGAGATTGAATTAATTAAAACAATGCAATTTATTGCCTAAATTTATAGGAATAAAGTTGAGACACATAAATTTTGTTCAATAAAAACAAAAATTAAACTACGCACTGGTATGGGTATAAAGGCTTCTCATTACTATTGAAAAGTATTTGTATTTGGTTGGGTTATAATTACCAGTTCGCCAGATATTCCTGGTGGTCCAGGCGACCCATCGTCTCCTGGAGGTCCGTCTTGACCCGGCGGCCCTGGCTCGCCTTGAAGACCTGGATTTCCCCTCTCACCCTTATCACCCGGCATGCCATGTTGTCCCGGATACCCTTGTACCCCTTTAGGCCCCGAAGCGCCTGGGGACCCGCGCTCCCCATCCCGTCCTGCATGTCCACGGCGACCTAAGCGGCCAGGAGGCCCAATCAGACCCCGAGCACCGGGTGGTCCCTATTGAATGTAAGTCATTTATTATTAGATGCCTTCTTTGGGCATTCAATGATAATGATGAAATAATTGAAATATTTGACTCGATGACGTGACGTGATATCTCTCAATTCAGAGTTTTATACAGTTTCGTAGCCGATTCTTACATTTTCTGGAATTATATTCTACTTATGAAATAATTAATGCTTAATAAAATGAACAGTCTTTAATATAATGGATGCGTGCACTAGGCTAACTTAGAATTATTCAGTACAGTGTTCTATATACAACTTAGTAGAACAAAGTGGCGACAGATGCGAGCTAAGTACGCTTAATAACCTTATACGTCATATGTTTGTTTCAACTTTCAACTTGGAATATGCTATATAAATATATAGATCTACAGCACTTACCGGTTCACCTTGTTCACCCTGTTCCCCTTTGGGACCCTCCAGGCCAATTTCTCCCTCGGGACCGCTCGGTCCAGTGAGGCCCATTGGTCCTTCTGCCCCACGCATAGCGGCCTGATAATAATATTTTGTGGATATAATGTTTTTCACAACAATCGGGTTACGAGAGTGAGCCGCTTTCCCTGTTAATTGAGAGTTTTCTGATTGATAACAGTGTATGTTATTGTAAAGATCTGGTTTACTCTCTGAGTTCGCTGAATTTCATTCATTTTATTCATCACGCTAGTCTTTCAAAAACATTGAAAGTTATTCTTGGACACAAAATGAATGTACCGACCACTTGTGTTCCTTGCCTAGCCTGTCGTAAGAGTTAACTAATGGTGTATTCGGTACCATTGGACTTGTGATTGTGTAGCCAAACTAGCTGGTTGCTGCTACTTTTTACAATTTTCCATTAAACCGAACGCAATTCATTTTGAGCTAAAAGTGATCAGAGGAGTTTACCGCTTGCTGCTTTGAAGAGAATTAAATCACTTGTCAACTAAGTTTACTTAGGAAAACCGTTTTCTCTGCTTATGTTTCTTCGTTAGAGTCTATTTTCAGAACGTGTACATAGTAGAAATATTCAGACATTGTCTTTTGCTTCCTAGTGTATAAACAATAAACTTCGAGTTCTTCCATCCAAAAGCAAGCAAATTAAACATTTACAGTGTTTGTTGAGAGTCTAAATATTGCCTATATGTACTTATGTAACAATGAGGCTTAAATATCGATGAAGTTGAACAAACTTTGAGAAGGCACTTTAAAAGGGGCTTAATATAGAAGAATTTATTAGCAAAACTGACGGTTCCCTCGGCTTGGGTAGGGTTACGAAGAAATAACAAAGGGAAAGCTTAACCCAAGATAAAAGTAAAATGTATTTGGAGTGATTTATATGACGAGTAATGCAACCCCACAGGAAAATAAATAGCAGTAAGTCTTCAGGGGTGGGTTACAATTATTTTTAGTGGGCATTAATTAACAAAAAGGCAGTTATTTATTTAGCAAAGCTCCGTATAAATAGTGAAATACTTAATTATCAGGAAGAAGATTTAATTATAGATCTCTAATCTCCCTAAGTCATGAGCGAAATAAAAAAATCGGGGTTGGAAAAATCTCATGAAATTTAAAGGAATTTTATATACTTATAAAAGCGTTGTTAAAATAAATTTAATATCAACGTATCATAAGTTTGTTGGGTAAATCTGGTAATAGTTAAGTAAATTTTGGCGATTATGCACGATGCACTCACCATGTGTTGTGTAAGCATTTGTCGTAGAGCCTCTGCTTGCGCGTCAGGCCCTTTTTCGTTTCCAGACTGGTGAAGCTATAAATAACCATATAAGAAATTACTTTATAATTTTAATTTCTAAATGACTAAGTTGGTTTATTATAGTACGCTCGTCGATGGAGCTAAAATATATATTTGCCATTTTGGGCAGATTTTTGGATAGAAACTATAAAATCTACAATTTATTCTTTAAAATTACAAAAAAAATCTGTTTGGTCCGTTAGTTAGATTAAAAAAAATATTGAACATATTTTATTTATTTATTTGTCAAACAAACATTAACGAGTATACAATGCATTCAAGTTGCGCGTGACGTCACGCTTTCGTACAATTTTTAATAAATAGTGACATCGCAAGCCCCCACTCCAAAAATTTGATGCTATTTATCTTTTAGATTTTTTGTTAATCTGATATAACGAAAAATATATGTCTAGTATTTATGTATATTCTAACTGACGGACTAAATATAATTATAGTTTTTTAATGCAGTCATTATCCCTATTATCACATAAAAATAATACAGATATTATTCTGGTCTAAAAAAAGATGTGACAATAAAAAGCATGACGGATTCAGCACAAAATATAATGGCACTTCACTAATTACTTCAGTCACCTATAAGTAGGATCTTTACACAACATCCATTCATCCTTATCCAACGTAGTGTGAATATCTATGGAGAGAATGCCGCGCAATTACTTACGGGAACAACGAAGACATGTCCAGGTGCGCCCGGAAATCCCTGCTGTCCCTCGGCGCCGGATTTCCCCGGTTCGCCCTTGGGTCCTCGCGGCCCGGGTGGCCCGGGCGGGCCTGGGTACCCCCGTGGCCCCAAATAGCTTCCCGCGCCTCCGTAATCGTAGAACGTCTCTGATGAATCGTAGCCGATTGAACCGTTGATCTGCATTCGTAAGAAATATACTAAGTACACGAATGCAGCTTTTATTTTGAATATTTCTTTTAAAAGTATTAAAACTCCGAATTTTTGCGAAATCAAAGTTTTAACGTAACTTAACTGTTTTCGTAGTTATAATCAGAGCATTTTATAAATAAGTAGAGTAATTTTTAATACATGCTGTTTATTACTCAAGCTTATTAAAGAGACAAAATTTTTGTTAAACTTAATGTTTGACAGTGAATATAGATAAGTAAAGGTTTGACATAAGGTTTTACTCATTTTTAATTTAAAATCTTTGTCTTATGTTTAAGTCTATTATTACTGTTTGATAAATAAATCGATTCTTATATTCTTTAATTGGGTACCAATGGGGTACTAACATCCGGCGGATGTGTGAGCCAGTCGCTGTCCTCAGTGGTCGTAGTGGGCAGGTAGGATTCCGTTGTTATAATCATGGTCGTTGGTGATTCCTCGTCATCTCCTCTTTTCATCTGTAGTAAATATTTTCTGATTAATTTAACATAACGATCCTTAGTTACATGAGTGAAAGAATAAACTAACTCATTATGGTTCTTAGGCGAAAGTTTTTATTTAGATTCCATCATGCATGATGTAAATATCTTAAAATGTATGTTAAAAATGCATAAATTAAACAATATAATTCTCTCTTGTATTGGCGCCCAACGTGGGGCAGCATTAATGAATATAAGCGGCACTGAACGCGGTAAAATATACATTTTAATGAAATTGAAATAGGTATTTGACTATTGCTAATGCCATCATGTATTGTGGGTACATTTCTACCCTTATGTATTACAAATATTTCATACGCTTGTGTTCTTGGTTTCATTTCGTAGGCAGAATGCAAGGTCATGTTTGAAAAGTTCCACCACGTTTTCACACGTATTTACATATTAAACTTTAATGTAGATACATAATATATAACAGTAAAATTATATGACTAAGTTTTTGCAGATTCCCTTGACTATTGTTATTAAGTCACTTTTATTAATTAGAATCGCTTTATCTTTGATGATGAGGTAAATGCCTTTATCGTCTGCTTCATTGTTCTTATCCTCGGATTATCTTGGTGGGGTAAATTTATTGCTAATTTGTAGCATATATACATACTTAATGCCGTCATGTTGTCACGCCGGCAGAACTCGTAGAAGGCCGCAGAAGTTGTTAGTATATTACTTAAAAGCAGATGGAATGCCCAATATTAACAAAAAAGCAGATGGAATGCCCAATCTAAAAATGGTCATCGCAGCAGCACTATTTCTAAACCCTTTTATCCCAATTATAACATTCGCCACGAGTGGCCGAACAACGACAAATTCGAGGAACTCTAAAAAGATATTAGCGCATTAAACCGCCGATACGAGCGAGTGGCGGCCGAGGGTTGTGATAAAAATCCCATTTCTGTTTGCATACCTACCTATAGTAGGTACTAAGCGTAGGTATAAATGTTTGTGCAAACATTCAGCGATCGTATTTACAGATATTTTGGAATGTTTCGTGTGAATAGACTCATGTATTGGATATATATGATCTGAAATCAGCTGTAAAGACGGCGCGTTAATAAAAACGTACAAATGCCTGATTCAAAATATTTGTTGAGGTTTGATATACTATATAATTTTACATTTCATAAATATAATAATAAATTCTCCAGACAGACACTCCAATTCCCTAGTTCCAAGCTAAGCTTATAAGCTTGTGTTATGGATACTAGGTGAACGGATAGACATACTTAAATACGTTTTATAAACATCCATGACTCGAGTACAAATGGCCATGTTCATCACACGAAACGTTTGCCCCTAGTGGGATTCGAACTCGCGACCCTTAGTTTCGTGGCCCGGGTCTCTGACCACTCGACCAACGGGCCTGTCATGTATAAGCTTAGATTAGATTTAAGATTTAACTGGGCTAGTAGACGATTTAACTTTATTTCCGCATGTCACTAGGACTATTTGTTGACATTAGTAATTGCATATCGTTTTTTCAACTTGGAATTGGATCCAGGTAATGGTTAACATCTAGCATTATCGGCTATTGGAAAGTACGTCCAGGTTTGAACTTTTTAATTATATTATTTTTACACAACAATCAAATATTTATAAAAAAACTGAAAGCACATATAACGTATTAGCCAGTTGAAAAGGTTAGATGTAGCCTTCGTGGTCATTATTTGACTACGTCGATTAAAATAGTGACGTCAAATCAAAAGGGCATATTAAAATTTCGGCCTTAAATTAATCGCATTAACTCACCCTAGGCGTAGTGCTTTCCAATGTTTCTGGGGACCTATAGATGATTTGTGGTGAGGTCGGCAAGAGCTCGTTGTTGACGTCCGTGAACGAGCCGAAGATGCTGTTTTCATCTAATGAAATAAACAAATTAAGGTATTGTTTTTTGTAGGTACTCTACTAATAATAGATACACTTAGTGAAATTAAGCGACGACCGATGAATTGATGGATGAATATTTTTTTTAGTAAAATAAATTCTTGGCATTTGGGTGACCTTAAACTACAAATATTTACCTTGATATTAAGAACAGTTTTTAATTGGATTAAACTTTTTGTGACATCAGATGATTTATTTACTTAACTTCACTATCTGGTTTGTTTGTTAATGCATAAAAAAGTTATATATTTATGAATAGGTGGAAAAATTATATATTAAAAAAGCAATAAGTATGTAAAAACATATTAAATACATGTTAATAAACATTTCGACCTTACCCGAGTCGGTCATGGCTGGGAAGGTCGCAGGATACTGTCCAGTAACGCCGACGAAATTAACAGCCGGCCATATCGGGTTCTCCGTAGACAGCTCTCTCCCAGGGCTCCCAAGGTACTCCGACCGATTCCTGTCATGGAAGAACCGTCTTCTGCCAATATGATCATTTCGCCTGTCTTCTCGAGTAGTAAGCGTATTCAAATTTGGACCTTCGGTGGACGCGTCAAGGTTCCTAGTCGGTTTATCTAAGTCCACATTGTAATGTCTGTTGACGCCTCTTGAGATGCTGTTGGATCCGTATGAATAAGCTGGGGCGCCACACTCAGGTGCTATTGTCGTACACAAATCGTATGCTGTGTCTGGTCTGTCCGAGAATTGTAGCAGTTCGATATCACCCTGTAAAATAAAGTTTACTTTTTTGGGCGATATTGTTACATAGCCAGATTAAATTTATTTTTGATTTTTACTAGGCTGATGACATATCAGTTTAGTTAAATATCTTACATACTTACATAGATTAGGAGTATATAAATTATAGGTAGTTCGTTAACATTATATTACCAAATGAATTTCGTTTGTAGGTCCTTTTTCAAACAATGGTTTCAATCAAATACTCATCATCTTCCTAGCGTTATGTCCCGTGTTTAGACGGGGTCCGCTTAGACCATGATCCAGGATTTAGCGAGTCTGGTAATTACATTGAAGCAACTGCGGGTCTGACCTTCGTAACCCTAAGATAGGGGAACCAGACAATTTTTGGATCATGGTTTCAAATCCAAAGTTGTTTGAATTTGCAGGTTTCATCACGATGTTTTCCTTCACTGTCGAGCTAGTGGTATAAATACGTACATAGATTTGAAAAATCCAGAGGTACGTGCCCGGGTTTGAACCCGCACTCCTCGGTTAGAAGCGTGTGTCCTTACCATTGAGCTACCACCGCTCCCGTCCTGGTCAGTTTCAATCAAACACTACTAAAGAATATATAAGAAGTATTGTGTGTTTAGGCCGCCATTTAGATTTCATTCAGGCTCTGAATAACTTATCTAAATAAACTTAATTTTTATTATGGTGTACAATATTCAATTTAAATGAATTGTTATTCTACTCTAACAAAAGTTAAAAAACAGTGACCGACGGGCGACTGCGTCAGCAAAATGGATAAATATGAAAAGCTCTGTCTGCTCTCTGGATGAGAGCTCTGTGAATCCGAAGCAATTTTATCCTTGCTTTTGAATTTGCAGTTTATATCGGCTTCAATATAAGGGGATCCGTGAATGAATACACATGCCTTTGTTTGATAATAACTCTGCTATCGACTAATAAAATGTGAAAAATTTTGAGATTTTATCTCAAAATCTGATGATATTAATTAGATAGGAAATATAAATCATACTTTTTAGCATTAAGGGCCGATTTAGGTACCCATCTCAATATAAGGGTTAACAAACCATTCCGACTACGAATTGGATGGATGTAAGTAGAATGCGTAAAAGTGCTCCGCAGCCCAAGCAAGTATCTTCGGATGCTTTGATCCGCAATCGTCGCTAACGACTGTGGTACAAAAGCAATCGCGCTCCTTTGAGTTGTTGTCGAACGAAATTAGAGGCCTTCTTTCTTATAGTGGTACGTACTGAATACTTCAAAAGGACTAGCGAGTACCCGACCTCACATGCTAATAAAAATAAGTGCGTAGGCACAATTAGAGTAGCTGAGGTCATACGCAGAGCAGGATTCAATTTGGTGGTTCCAGAAATTTGAGGCGCTTCCTTTGACGCGGACCTTAAATTTTATGCTCGGGGTCAAAGGTGAGCCAGTCAAATCATTGCATAATATTTATATGTTTAATACATTACCATTGTACTTTTTTATAAAGCAATTACACCACACTACATGTTTATGTGTGGTATCCGTGAAGATTAATGTCAGATGAAAACAAAAAAGAAAAATCTCAAATATGTGTAGCAGAGACGTTCACAACATAAAAGCAGCATTACACTATATATCATTATTCTTAAATACAAAAAAAACAAATCAGTAAACCTCCTTCTGTGGCCGATATTCCGCGCTACTTACATCGAAGAATTGATCAGAGACTTGCTTGCCCACGACGAGGGCGCCAGCCAAGTTGAATGTGCTTCCTGACTTGCGGTCCAGTCGGAGGGTTTCTTTGGGCTCACAGTCCACGTGCAGGGTAGCCGAGTCACCTTTAATGCTGAGTGCTATGCGATGCCACCTAAGGAAATAAAATGTTATTAATTTTTTATAGTACCGTACCTAAAAAGTGTAAATGGAAGCGTATTATTGAGCCTCCGCTGTCTATCTATCATAGACTCGTTTAAAGTTGGATTTACTGAGTGTCTATTTCTATTTTGGGAGATCGTACTCGTACAAGAAACGATTTTGTTGTTTTTGATCAGTTTGACTGTACGAAGCCCAAAAGGTATCACGATGATTCTATTTATGTTATTTTAACCTGCTGTATACTTATGAATGCAAAAAATTACCTTGACTTGGTTTTGACTTTGACTTTAAACATTGTACTTAAGTATGGAACCCTATTATATGTGTAAAAAGTACGCCTCGCATTTGGCAAGACGTAATATGTTGCTACATTTTAGATTAAAAAGGCAATTGATTACGTTGAGTACGTTGCTTTAAAAAAGGGACAGAGCAAGCATTTTCATTTAAGAATGCGCTTCACCGACCAAGGTACAGAAAATACATCGATAAAAATTGTCTAGAAAGAGTTTCACAAAAACCACGTGACGTTGCTCGATGGGCGAAGGCTCAGGTGCTCCGAGTTTTTCGATTAAACCTGTATTGTCCTCGGCGGGATATACGCCCGTCAAGAGCAGGTAGAGATTCAGTGGAGCGTCGTAAAGCTGAATCTGGATTGCCACAGGATTCAGTTTTAATTAAAAAAACAAGAAATCAGCTACTCCGAGGAACGCCATGTTGGCGATACTGTAAGCGTCGTTTGTAAAGGTTGAATAGAACATATATTAGCTAGCCTGCAATATTAGCGCTAAAATGCTCAGTTCTCAGCGATTACTCCCTGACAAAATGTCAACTAATATCCAATCAAAATCATACTAGCCAATCCATCAGCTACCGAATTAGCATTTAGTCAAATCTAGTGAGCTTATCAGAACGCAGTGACTGCGACGTCATTTTAGCGAAATTATTCTTAAACAACCTTAATTACGAGTACATTACCGCCACTGGTAACGCTCGATGTAAAATTTTAATCTCAATCCGGCGAGTTGTTAAATTGATGCTCTATTAGGCTCAGAATATCAATTCAATACTTAAAAAAGAGAGACCAGAAAAACTTTAGGACTTTCGTCATAATTTTGCACGAATGCGATACTTGATACCCGGGACCTTGATACCTTTTTGAATACATTTAAAACTCAACGCGTGCTTTTAATCAGTCCCATCATGGAAATAAAGTTATGGCTTTACTTAATATATTTTTGAAGAAATTGGCAATAAATATACCTTCCATCAGCAATATTAGTTCGGTATGTGAGGAGTTCGTTATCCTGGGGGTCTCCGCGCGTATCTTCGTAGAACAACTCCACCATCTCACCCATCATGAGCTGCATCTGGTCGTCACCGGAGTCCGAATACAGAACGAAGAGAGGATTCTGTGCGGTGCCTGCGGAGAAATATCCGGTAACTGCAACTGGTGGTCATCAATCAATGTTCATTAAGGTTTAGATCAAATGCTGATTCAGTATGGTGGGCATAAAGAGCATGCTCACAACCTGACTACGTTTTATGCCAGTAGCTCGAACCAGTATACTGTACGATTGTACAAGTCATGGCCAAATAATTTTCTTTGTAGACATACAAAGTGCATTAACAGAGACCTCGTTCACCTCGCACTTGTTAGAACTGGTGACCATGGCCATAACCTTATTTGAGGCCTAGACCAGCGTAATTAAAAAAATCGCGTCTGGTTGGCAAGATTGGTGTAAAACATACGTCAAAATTGGAAAATTATATATAAATATGGAATGAGGCATTTAAATCCAATTTTGGACTGTACGAACATGGCATAAAAATATATTGTTTGTATTATCATCATTTTACATTTCAGCAAAGGAAATCGGCTAGTGTGTACGTTCTTCGCTGAAAGGAATTTGAGCTGCGAGGCCTACATAACGTACGCACATCTTAATTAATTTCAATTGCCGAAGTTTAAACAACAGTTTAGTCTAGTTACGATGTAGCAATAAATTCTAATACATTGGCATGTCAACTATTGTCATAGTCCCTGTTGCTACTCATACTTATTTATAGTTATAGTACTGAGCGACCATATTTTTTATTAGCTGTTTTATTTTATTTAAATTTTTTGTATTTATTACTCTCAGATAATTATACTTAAATTGGTTAATATACGTAAAAATCATTAGAATTGACTGTTTGGAAAATAAAATCGGAAGGAATGACGCATCGTCTTCGCAACTACCAATATCGTAGGTCGCTCTTGCGACCGATCACTATTAAACCATTTCCTTACAGCATTTAGTACTAGTCTTCATAATAGTGATAAGATTGTAAGATATTACCTAAGTGACTTAAAGTTTCCATAAAAAGGCAATACGGCCTTTTACCCCTTACCGACCGCAAGCATAGACGGTTGCTAATAAAATTAATGACAAGTTTCTTTGACTGAAACAAATGAATGGCGTGCCTGAGCTAATAACGTACCTAATTAGAAAAGAAGGACTCATCAGCACTTAGTTATTAGCGAGTGAAAAGTGCTTAATTACGCTTTTTAAGCGAAGACGCCTTCTGTGTATTCATAGCCAATTTATTACCCTTTTCTTTCTAGTTTCTCATGCTGTCTATACTTACCTAATTAATTAACCGTTGTTTATTTTGACCTAGTTAAGCCTCTAGAGCAGCTAAGTTTAATGATTGAAGGTACTCAAACTTCTTAAGGTTATTTCGATACAAATTAAAGCAATGGGTTTAATTATATGCTCGTAAAATTTGAGTTAAAGCGACATTAAGTTTACTGACTTTCCATATGGATGGTTGTTTTAACTAGGTACAGTTGGCCGAAATCGCTGCGACAATAATTTTATAAAATTGAAGACTAGGCGTTTGATGTTTAAAAAAAGTAGCAATATTTCTTTGAGATATTTTTGTATGGTATTATAGTCATACTGTTTGATTTAATAGGTATCTAAAGATAGTACTACCAGATATCAGGACTTACCTTGCAACCGTATCACAGCCAATATTGAGAAGTCTTCTGGAAAGGTGTTGTAGAAGAGCCCAGCAGAGAGTTGGTGAATGGAAGCGTTCTCGTTGAGGCTGTATGCTGACCATTCCTCGTCTGGGGTAGCCACTGACTGGCATCGTCCAGGGATGCGCGCCACTTCCTCTGGAAGCTCCTCCTCTCCCAGGATAGATAGGACGTTGAAGATCACGGCTTCATCTGGAAAATAAGATTATATTAGTGTGATACGCGGTAAGGATGAATTATCAAATTAACTAAGCGTATCGAAGAAAAATACTCTTCGTCAAAGTTCATATTACTGTAGACATAAGTATCTACAATTTAAACGTCGACTGTTTATATTAATTCAAGGTTAAACAAGAAGTTATTTTAGAACGCAAAATATTTTCGACGTGTTGTTAGTATACGAAGATAAATTCCGTTATGAAAAAAGCTAGACAAAAGACGACACAATCGATGTCCAATGAA
Source organism: Glyphodes perspectalis (assembly GCA_951394215.1). Classification (NCBI taxonomy): domain Eukaryota; kingdom Metazoa; phylum Arthropoda; class Insecta; order Lepidoptera; family Crambidae; genus Glyphodes; species Glyphodes perspectalis. The sequence goes on along the minus strand of OX596201.1, from coordinate 12,856,588 downwards.
TATCTCCATCATGCAGGTGCCGCCAAAAATATGCGGCATCACGCGCGAAAATCGAAAACAAAAGTGTTTAAATTAAACAATATTTACTTACCGTCCCCCTTTCCACCGTTGAGTACGCAGAACAATAAAAGGAGTAAGGCTCTTGCCTGAAGAGCCATATCGGCCCAAGTAAATATGTTGAGGGTGGTTTACATTTGATCCCATTCCGTTGGTGAATGGGACGGCTATCTACTTTAGGTCGTGCGGCGGTCTTCTGTGTGCCTGGGACATGGCGAATGTCTTCGCCGGGCGAGGCGGCCGCGCTACTGAACAGTGCTCGAGGCTCTCTAACACATCACTTCGCATCGGCTGCTTAATGCATTGGTGTCAAAGTAATGAAGATCAATTAATGTAGAGATCGGCAATTGGGGACGCCAAATATTCGGGAATCATAAATGTTCTATGATTGAGAAATATTTGTCTGTATGCAGGGCCGTATTAGCGCGCCTAAAAACTTAATGTAAATACGAGAACTTATCTTAAAATTTATTCGACACAACTATGCAGTTCCCCACTAATTGATATAATTGGATTTTTGTTATTTTACCATGAAATAACGGTTTAGCAGATTGGAATGACATGAGATACTTTTTCTCCTATGAAAATTGAAAGACCCAGCTGGACGATATACTCCTTGTTATCCTTTCAATAGGGTCTAGCTAGATATTAGTTTGTTTGCGTCCGAAATTCAGAAAACGCAACTAAAATAGGGAACCCTTGAAAAAATGCTTCTTCGTTCTTCCAGGTTTGTTGACAAATATGATACGGAGTTGTATTTATAGATACTACGCCTATATTTTTGTAAATGTGAGCGACAAGGGTCGTGAGTGTAGCTGACTGAGCGTGACAAAGTATAGGCTGCGCGATTCCCGCATCACGTGACATTTGGCTTATCTCACGTGATGCTGGGACGTGTGAAATTGTACCTGTGTTAACAATTTGATTTGGATGTTCAGGAAAAGTTGGTGCCAGACAGGTCACCCGTTTCTGGCGATTTGTAAAATGCTCAGTGTTTCACTGATACGAGGGAAAAAAAAAATGTTTTGCAAATAAATTTAATTACTCTCTTTTATGATAAACCTTTATGCCTCAAAGGGTGTTTATGTGTGTACTATACTTATAGTCAAATACTTATGTAGTACCTATCTACCTACTACCTAGTTACATATCAATAAAAATCGAAAAAATGTCTTAAAATTTGTACCTACTTTAATTTAAAAGTTATAGTAAAAGAATAATGTCGTCGTCTACATTATGAATTGGTAACATTTGTATGCATAGCATCAGAAAATAAAAACTAAAGCTTAAAATCTGTAAATGAAACCGTTACGCTTGGTGCCAATAAATTTAACTAAGTTATTTAGTTTATGATTTAAAGTAAAACCTTATATTTTATAACAATTTTATGTCCAAAATTAAATTTATATGTAGGTAATAATGTGGGCAGTACTTAACTAGTTCCATTGAATATGTATCACAGTTTGTAAATATCTACCCGGAGACAGTACCGATGTGTTACCGTTTACAATGAGACCCCCACAAATAGTTGTGGGAAGCCCAGAGCTTTTGAGAACACCCAATAGAACAATAGTTCAACAAACAGGTTCACATGCATAGTTCCAATCCGAGAACAACAACATACGGCAGGATTTTTATGAAATACTCATGAAATCATCAGAGAAAATAACGGGTATACGTGTGCGTGCATATGTGCAGTTATAATTTAATTGATCACCTTTTGCTTTTATCTTTTCTTCTACTTAAATAGGAAATAAATGAAGCATATAAATAATATTTATTTATTGGTAAAGTTTCTGTACTCTGTTAAATCTCGGAGACAATTTTATAACTGTATCTAAATTATTTAATGGATTTTTGACTTCAATGCAACGTTTCTAGATTTTTACAATGCAAATATTATTTACTAGCTGTGCCAGCGGTGTCACCCGCGTTTATGGTTAATATTATAAAGACTATTTCCGTCATACATGATTTCTATGTAACTTTAACCATTAAGGCTGCACACGCGACGGAAGCTTAAAAAATGGAGTAACTTTTCCCGTTTTCCCAACATTTTCCTTCACTACTCTGCTCCTATTGATTGTAGCGTGATGAAAAGTATACTATAACCTGCCCAGGAGTATGAAAAATAATTGTACCAAGTTTCGTTAAAATCCGTCGAGTAGTTTTTGTTTCTATAAGGAACATACAGACAGACATACAGACAGACAGACAGACAGACAGACAAAATTTTTATTGATTGCATTTTTGGCATCAGTATCGATCACTAATCACCCCCTGATAGTTATTTTGGAAATATATTTCATGTACAGAATTGACCTCTCTACAGATTTATTATAAGTATAGATTACCGAGCTCCTTACTTCAAGTTTTAAGTTATTTGTGTAGTGTGCAGGCGATCATTAGCGAGCTCACGTATCAACCCGTAAATGCGCGGACGAGTCTTATAAGGGTGGGAATGTGCGTTGAGCCGTGCAAAGGGCTACTCTAGGTGTAGGTAATCCTGTGTTGTATATGTATATCGATGTAGCGTCGTTTGTATTTACAACTTCTGTGGGATGCTCCTTAAGGTTCTGTCTGCATGGGTTTACAACGGCCACTAAAATAGTAAATAAGCCAATAATCTGTTTTCAGTCTCCACCCACAAGAATTTAAAAATAAATTTCAGGTTTTAAGTGGGTACTACTTCTTAGAGATTTTTAAGCTTCTCGGCAATGGGATTTATCGTTCCAATTTATTGTTTTAGAACGATAATATTCTCTAATATCTATTTCGGTTTTTGTTAATTATTGTATAAAATATTAATATTTATAGTATTTAGACCTGTTATCTACATAGAGGTATGTTGATATTACTACCAATTATTATTTCCTAAATTATAATGTCGCATGGGTACCATAGCCATATTGGTACTTATTGGTAAATAGTGGCTATGCCATGTTTTTCATAAAGGTTAAACGCTTCAACTCAGTACATAGCATATTATCTACTACAGATTCAACATAATCTTTTTTGTAAAAAATGATAAAACGTGTTTTTGGAAATATATTGATACAGTAGTACTTAGCATTATTGATTAGACTTTCTACACGACCAGACATGTAATTTGGAGCAATAATATATACTAGGCGATCGTATCACTACCAACCACAATACAGAAGCTTCCAGTAACGGCTTATCGTCATAACTTAGAAAAAAAGATTAATATATTTCATATTTTCTGGAAAAATACAAGGCTGTGTAGAAAAATACCAAATGACCTAGGCGGGTGTTTTTAGACCCATTAAAAATTACATCTTCAATTACGATCACAAAAAAAAAATCATTGACTCTATGTTGTTAAAGTCTTGACCTGAAAATACGGTATTAGAAACCTAAGCGGCAATAAAAAATTTGCTATACCAGGTAGATATGCTGTTGAACACTGAAAATTAAATTAATATATAATAAATAATTATCGCTACCCGGTGGCTTCAATAATTACGTTAGCTCACAATCTTTAAAGATAAAAAATCTAAATATGTGATAGTATAGACAAATAACAACTTTTTAATAAATGCAAATGCATTTGGCTGTTATGAATACTAATACACTTTCAAATGGAATGGATATGGATGGATACGGCGCCTGCAACAAAAAAAAAAGATGTCTTTTCTTATTGTTTCGGCTAATCTCCAAAACGGATGACGGAATTTCACTGGCAGACAGTTGGTGTTAAAAGGAGTTACTTGGGCTACTTTTATTTAAAAAAAAATCTCGTGGACGCTGTTGCGGGCTAGCCTCCGTACCGGCTCCTCCGGAACTGCGCCGCGAGAGGCCAACTTGAGGTTTAGTCGGTTCAAGTCCGACACACCGCCCTCTAGATCCACGTTCAGAAGATAATGGCTCGTGGGAGTTCCCTAAGTAAAAAAAAACTACAGCTAGTATAGTGTAATTATTATATTTGTATTTACAAAAAATTTGAACATATAACATAATGATACATAATTATTTATGTCATGAAATTGTCTTACTGTTGTTTACACATCGGGGTGTCAGCCCAGTGATATTTCGCAATGTAGACCACAATGGCGTTGATATACGACCGATCTATTTGCCTGCTTTGGATCAACACTCAATCAGTGCACAAAACGTTTGGGAGTAACAAATCTACTTGACATTTAATAGTGTCACGTGACATAAATACCAGCAGTTGCTATAATATGAAACATTTTATTTTTCCTCCAGATCAAGCACTAACATACTAGCAATATTAATGCACTGAAATAATTTGTGTATAAATATGTCTACAATACAATCCTTGGACTACTAGAATTAAATGCGTTTTGTATCAGACATTTGCCAGATTGCCGTACTATGGTATTATAAATGATAGAAACTGCCAAGGTGTGAACAGACGTATATTTACAAAGAGACTGCTAGAAAAACAATAGGTACCTTTAAATATTAAAATAAAATTGGAATTCTAAACTTGAATACAAAAATAATAAAAGGTGTAAAAAGTATTAATATAAAAGTAATTAGGCCAGCGTCGGCAACAGGTATGTTACGTTTAAAGAACCTTATGAAGATGCAAGTTCTACGTTCTTATATACATATATGTATATACAACGCATACAGACACTCCAGTCTCTAACAAATAAATTAAATCGTTCCTTTTGAATACAATCATAGTACGTGTAAACTACATAAAATCTGCATAAACGCATCAACAACTGTGACCCAGTTAGCTTGATATAATTGAACGATTATAACTGTGACATAGTGACTTGCTGATTGCATCTTCTAAGAAATGCCTCGTATTGTACTAGATCCGCCTAAGTCTGTACTTGGCCTTAATGATCAGTTATGGTGTATTGAGTTGGTTGGACGTAATTAACTGTGACTGAAATTATAAAAAGATTGTCTTTGAATACCAACATTCAGGGCTACTGAATACTTGATTAATGAACAACGCGGATGTAAATACTTCCGTGTTGTATTATGTTAATAAATAATTATTAAATCAATACTTTCTTAATTGAATAATTAAGAAAGTATTGATGAGATGATAGCCTGAAGGACTGTGGACGAACTTCTGCGTATGAATAATAACAAAATCCAGTAATAGTTATTAATGGATTTAGAAAGAGGAGTTATTTTTTTCAATTGGAATAAAAACGTATATATATTGTTTAATTTCATACATACCTGACCTATAAAGTGAACAAACCCTGATTTTTTTGGTACCAAACTTATTCTAAATTTTTTTTCCATTTATCCCATCAAAAGTAAATAGTTTGATGGGATAAACGGTTAAGGTTAAGTATAAGTTACATGTGGGTGTAAAAGTTGCAAAAATCTTCTCTCGTAGACGGTGGAATTTATAAATAGAGCGTGACAAAATGTCTGTTGCTGAAGAGTTATACAACTATACGTAACATTACTTACGTAGAACTTCGCAATCAAAGTTTTAGGCAGAGACAAAAGTTTTCGTGAAAAGAAATGATTCAACGTAGTTCCTGATTGAGTAGTTAAAAACTTCTTGTTCTGAACCGAGAATGTGTGTTCAATTGTCTAAATGGGTAAGCAGGCGTTATTTTATATTTTGTTCTAATTCACATTGTTACCGCTATGATATCATAATCTGAATGGGTTAGAAACATTATTAATGTATATTTTCTAACAAAATCGCTTGCAACAATGTAAATAATTCTATCGTGGATCGCGGATCGCGAACACTATTTGCTCTGAATACATACAGTCAAAGGGTTTACAGGGGTAGAAACCACACTCAGCTAATAATAAAACTGGGCTGAGTTAGATGGAAAATTGTGAAAAATTTTGAAAAGTAGCTCGTCGCAAAGTTTCACGATTATAAATTGAGTAGCCAATGCGTGAAAGAGTAGCAAATAAAAAAATATACTCACTTTTAGTTAGGACCTTAAATGGAAACAAAGCTGCTTACATTATTATTTTCACGCCACATGTACTACAATACATATATCTGCACAGGTACATATATAGCGTACCACCTTATTTTGATGGGAAACATCTTCGACCCACGCAATCCTCGTTAAATGTAATGTAGTTTCCCCCTTTGCATATCCAAAGGATATGCCAGGAAACGGTCTCCAAATCGGGTGATTTTGTCGCAAAAAATATGGAAGAACCAATGGGATTTCATATAAGTACACATTTTAGTCGCTCCATAGCACAGAATTCCATTGTGTCCACTTTTTGCTACGCCAATGTAGACTCTATGCTTTTAAGAATGAGACCGTCGTAATTTGCTATGCTCTAGGGCTGCAAATGGGTGTGGTAATATGTGTAAGAAAGCCCTTTGGTTTCACTTTGAAAGTTTCTTATGGTGCACATTTCGAGAGCAGGTCGAGGTCTGTTTACTTCTATAAATAATAGAAAATATAATATATTTGAGGTCAATATGTTTCAAGCTTTTTAAATAAGTAGTGTATATTTATATTGTATATCTATATTTGTATGTATATGGACGGTACCTGCTTAATCTTTGATGATTATTAGTAGACTAGCGAAAAACGATACATGTAGCAATCAAAACAACTTTATTTTAATTTATATATTGTGCGTTTCGTATTTTGTATTATTATTGGAGACGCGGCTTAAAAGCTCAAATTAAATTACATGCTTTTATAAGATTAACATCATATAATTTATCATTAGCATAATCTATAAATAAACTTCTGTCAACATTCGTAGCAATGTCACGCATATTAAGTGCTACGTACGATATGCTACGAGCTCACGCTTTCTGACCGATTATAATTAAGCTGCAACAAGTTCGTTTATCTGGAAATTAATAATGAAGCATTCTTATTATTTATTTATCAATTAATCATATAAACTTCCTGCTAAGTTGCGGTGTCTACGGGCAGAGGTTGTCACTTAGTGACAACCTCTGCCTCCTCCTACCTCTGCCTCTGAAATAACTCATATTAATTATTATTAATATGAGTTATTTTTTGAATAAAGTATTAAAAATTACAAAAGTAGAAATAACATTTGCAATCAAAAACTGCTAACTAAATACGTACCGAAAGATCTAGGTTCATTTTATTTTTTCAATTTACGCTTTACATACTTAATACCTACCTACAGTGGTAAGCCCAAGTGTTATTAACTGTTCCATGAAGAGGTCCTTATAATCAACGTTTGATTTAGCCAATTAGGGCTTCACGTAGGTCGTAGACTGCAGCGGGTATGACAAGTTTGGTAATGGCGAAACTTCGAGCATTAGCGGTGGCAGGTATGCTTGCTCACGGCTTAAATGATTTTGATTCAATTACACTTCAAAAGCTAGAAGGCAGAGTTGCGCTGTACCGAGTGGGACCATTGTAATATACTTACTCTTTGCAAGTAGAATTAAACATAAAATAACTTATAAACCAAAGCTAAATCTGAAGGTTGGTTTTCAATTGTGTTTATGTAAATTAACTTAGTTAAACATATTAGGTAACTATAATTGGGGGAAGCATGTACCTACCTATTCTTTATTTTTTACTCCGAGCATTTTGCATTTTGTGAAAATGTTTATACGAAATTTAGAATAGAATAGAACATTCGTTTGAATTCGAATAGTTTAGTAAATAAATAAATAATAATAAATAAATAAATATTACACCACATCACATACATTGATCTGACTCCGAGGTAAGTAGCTTAAGCACTTGTGTTACGGGTATCTGAAACAACAGTGGTATTACAAATATAATTAAATATTCAATATTAACACTCAGACACAAAACAAACACAAGTATTTATCATACGAATGTTGGTCCTGGGTGGGGATCGAACCCACAACTCTTGGCGCATGGGGCAGGGTCACTACCGAATGAGCCATCAAGCCAGTCAACTAGTAGGCGTAACTTTTGTTAAAAAATACGGAGTATATAGGAATACATAATACCCTTTTTTTTTGTCCACCTCAGGGCCTAAGTTAAGGCTAACTGATTCAGTTAGTCATTGTCTGCTGAGAATAGCAAGCAAGCAGCAAGAAAAGCTATTTCGAGCCCCAAACAAAACGCCTACTTAGTGCCTTGTTGAATAAGTGATTAGTATGTTGATATGCAATCACCATTATTGGAATAATTGGTATTTATTCCTTAAAATCCTGAATGCTTAATACGTTTAGTAATCCATTCCAATTTCCAACAAAACTGTATCTAGTAACGCGCATTTTACTATATAGTGCAACTCTGCCAAATTGCCATCCAAAGTTTAGGCAGTTCCTTTGGAAATTCGTTTAGAAGCAAATGTAGGGCGGCCTCGCTAACTAAACTAAGATACAAATCAGTTGGAGCCACAGTGCCGGCCGCGCCGAGGCGCCCTGAACGATTGGCTTTAATGGCGCCCCTTGTGTCACTGGTAGATTCAGTGGGCAATTTAATATGGGCTGTTGTTGTGGAGTATTGCGCAATTTTACTTAATCAAGCCTTGGATAAACAGTGATATTTCCTATCGGCGTTGAGCACTTCAGGAAATTTTCTTGTTGATCTTTATTTCTATCTATTGTGGTTTATGTATTTCAAATACTGATTTATGTGAATATAGCCATTGCGTATTCTATAACAACTAAAAACACTGAGTGTATCTATTGATCTTTACCCCAGTTTCCTGGAGGGGTAAGCAGAGAGAACCAAGCGCCATATGACACGGCTCCTATCACGCACTTCATTAACATTCATAATTATTTTGCTACATTTTCTGCGGTTATTGTGGATGCAGCATCACTAACTGAGTGTGAAAACAGCGAATCTTTTAATATTACTATTGTATCATGGACATGTAAAAATGTCGTACTATACCGCGCTTTCTAAAGATCAGGCACCGTATGCTAAATTTTTCGCCTCCAAAGCTTGTCCGGTCCTGGTACCGAAGTAAACAACATAAATTACATTTGCAGGTAGTTCTGCCAACCATTACGCCCCTGTTGTTAGAATAGAGAATAGGTAGGGATTAAGTTTGGAAACGCCAAATTGCTATCAATAAGTTCCAGGACGGTTGGGAGTGCACCTTAATTCATTGTGTTTCCTATTTACATATAAGTACCAATTTTAATAAATAGGTATTGATAATAAGCAGGATAGAAAAAAATACAGTTGAAAATAAAATGGCTTGATATTTATCTTAGGGTAATTATGATTCTTAGAAATAGCACCTTAACTCGATGATACGTACGTGGTACAATGATGTAATCTATGTTATTTCTTATATCTAAAACCTTACAAACAAAAAGGTATATTTGCAAATAATATACGAGTATAAAAAATAATAGGGCGTTACCCTTCCACAATTAATTGAGTTTATTTCAAATTATGTTGATTCAATAATATCTAATCAAATATTCAGTCAGTTGACTAGCTAAGTTCTGGCATCAACACTGCAGTTACCTACTTCTGGTGGTAATACAACATTTTTGTATATTTATTTCATGTCAAAAACGTTGCCCATTTTTTTATATACCTTGAATATTAACACCTTGTGTTGTCCTACAAGAAGTAACTACAGTGTCAATGTACTTTAAGTTGATAAAACCATATCAAATATATAGCAGGTTTTTCGCGTTTTGACAGCTATAAAGCCAGGCAAGACAACGTTTTTATCATTTCGATTGTCACAAGGTACTCGATTGGTACATGAGCAAAAAAATCTTAGATTATTAATATTAAACCAATTGTACAAATAGAAAAAATAAAGCGTTCGTTATCTTAAACATCTTCACGTGTAAATGCTTGCGTTGATTGGTATATTTAGTTGCATGGATCCTCATATTGACGATTTACTTATCCTTTGGTTTTAAAGAGTCTGGGTGGCTTTTCTTAAACAGGTCTTGAGCCAGCAACTGGGCATTAAGTTTGGAGACAGTAGGGTATTTGCTGATGTCCATCTTAAACCTGTAACGAAATATGGCTGAATTTTATATAAATACTAGCTGTGCCAGCGGTATCACCCGCGTTTATGGTTAATATTATAAAGACTATTTCCGTCATACATGATTTCTATGTAACTTTAACCATTAATATTGCACACGCGACGGAAGCTTAAAAAATGGAGTAACTTCTCCTGTTTTCCCAACATTTCCCTGCACTACTCTGCTCCTATTGATTGTAGCGTGATGAAAAGTATACTATAACCTGCCCAGGAGTATGAAGAATAATTGTACCAAGTTTCCTTAAAATCCGTCGTAGTTTTTGTTTCTATAAGGAACATACAGACAGACAAACAGACAGACAGACAGACAGACAGACAGACAGACAGAAAGACAAAAATTTTACTGATTGCATTTTTGGCATCAGTATCGATCACTAATCACCCCCTGATAGTTATTTTGAAAATATATTTCATGTACAGAATTGACCTCTCTACAGATTTTGAGACCTCTTTACAGATTAAGATTAAGGGAAAAGAAGTTAAAAGTTTGTATAATGTATATATAGATCAGCAAATTATCAACTGCATCTTTATGTTGGTTGTCCCATTTTGGTCGGGGACTTAAAAATAATGTGCCAACTGTGTTTTTTGCCTAGCATGTTGTTGAAGGCGACTAACGGTATATGTTGTTTTTCAGTATGTGATTGTGTAGGCGACGAGCTAGTCACTTGTCACTACTTTTAATTTTCTATCTAATCCAGCCCACATTCCCATGTTGGTCTGGGACTTAAAAGGGATGTATGTGCTAACTACCATAGGATACCATATTTTTTTTGGATTTAACCCGCCAATGGTGATGTTTATGTCTATGAGACCGGGTACTTCGAAAAATTTAAATAAGTTATTAATGCGTCCGTGAGGGTTGAGTTTTTAAGTACTCTCAAGACTCTTGTCACCGACGTATGCTGTCTATCTGATACATGTATGCGTATGCATATTTATCGGAGATTTTGAGCGCCAAATTAATGTGTGAGGACATTTTGGGGTGAAAATCCGATAAATATTGTATTAGGTAAACTGTCTAAGTACCTGATAGTTGAGTTGAACAGCTGTGGCACCAAACACAGGTCAGCCAAAGTGAGATGGTAACCGACACAGTGGGTGCCCGCCGTTCTGCTGAGAAGCTCCTCGAGTGTCTTTAGGCCTCGCTCGGTCCAGTGCAAGGAAAACTTCACATACTCATCGTCTTTGAGGTATTGCTTCAGCCCAATGTTCTGTAGCGGTTGAATGCCAGACACGATAGTCTACGAAGTAAAGGTTTATTATATGTATAAACATGTTTATTATAAACTGGTTGCCTGGAAATATGATTATTATTTATTTATATATAGATAACATATAGCATCTAACCATATAATGTTGACTTAAGTAGTATATTTGGCAGGACAACTTCTGTATACATTAACTTATTATAAAATCTGATGTTTAAACAATAGTTATTTTTTTTCTTATTGTAATTTAATTTCACCAGCTGACAAAAGGGATAAATATTGGGACTCTTTTGCAGGCACAGAATTCGAATTTCACCAATTAACTGATTTGTCCGCATAATTAGGGTCTCGTAAACTCAGACCCAATTAAAACGTCACATTTTAGACCAAAGTCTGTCCGTGACTAATTTGTTGGCAGAACAAATTTAGGTAGACGTAAAAATACATATACTATGTTATGTATGTATTTGTGAATTATTTTCTAATGTCAGTAAATACACATAGGTACTTTCCTAAAATATACAACGTACTACACGCCAGACCTGGTGTGTGGTTATTCAGAACGCAACGAAGTCGAACGCATGAACTGCAGGTTCGATTCCCTTAGCGGGACAGATTTGTTGATGAAATAGGCTTGTTAGCTATATCCTTTGAATGTTATGTGATGTTGTCTAATATAAAAAAAATATAATTTGTTTTTAACTTTGGTCTTACTTAAGGGTAGGTAAGTACAAAATATTCCTCTATTCGCGGTTATCCATAAATAAATGCTTGGTCTTGTTATTTGATTTAAAAGCCTTCACCCTATCTGGGCAATTATACAAATTGATCGGGCAACCGTATTTCCGTTACCTTTCTAACAAATTGACATCACGCGGCCTTACTTGACAATGAACACGAAATTATATTAAGTGGGGAAAAGGATATACTGAGAGACTTCATAGAAAGATTATCCAGATGAAGATTTGTCTTGTATTATATGACGTTAGTACGTAGTATTTTCAAATAAAATAGCGTTTTGCAAAACAATCTCAAAACATATATGTATATATGTATTGAGATATAAGTATATATTCGTCGTAAAATAATGTGCTAACTGTGTTTCTTGTCTAGCATATCGTAAAGGCGGCTATTGAATGAGGTTTTGGGTATGAGATTGTGTAGGCGACGAGCTAGCCACTTGTCACTACTTTTTCACAATTTTTCATCTGACCCAGCCCATTGTCCCATGTTGGTCTGGGACTTAAAAGCCATCTGTGGTTCTTGCCTAGCATGTCGAAGAAGACGACTAATGACTAATAACTAAATACCTAAAATATGGTTGAGTGAATCAATGGCTCTCAATTTAAATCTCAATTTAATCAATGACTTTGGGGCTGGTCTGCTCTGGTCGGGTCATATTTTTTTCATCTTAGTATTTATAAATTTTTATTATCTTATTTCACACCAGGCCCACATTGAAAATTGGTTCAAAGTTAAATATGATTCTTACAACTTTGTTAATACTGTTGTTGAAAAGAGTAACTAACCGAGTTTCTTGCCGGATTCTTCTCGGCAGATGCAACATTCCGAACCGGTGGTAGAATCATCTCTTTCAACTGTTTTTGACGATTTATAAGTGTTTTTTTTAAACCTATATAAATAAAGAATATTTTGACTTTGACTTTGAATGGTGTATCGGGTTTTGGGTATGTGATTGTGTGGGCGACAGGCAAGCCACTTGTCACCACTTTTTCACAATTTTTCATCTAACCCAGCCCAGTTTTGGTTCTGGCTGAATTTGGTTAAAGAAGCCTGCTGCCTCTTTGACTCTGCCTACCCTTTCGGAGATCATGGGCGTGATGTTATGTATGTGTATGTATATAAGTATAATCAATATTTACGGTTTATAAAACCATAATTGTGACATAGACTTTGTATTATTCGTGTATCGATATTTTTAATGATGTATGGTATTTTTTTCAATGATTTTCTAAATTTGCTTTAGGAAAATATCCTCAGTTAAACAAACCTGTATATGTATGTTTCTAGATGTCTACCTAACCGAGATCCAAGTTGTCTGTCCGCCTCATGCAGTAGATGGGCAGATGGACTGTAATCTGACTGCTTCATTTAAATAATTCTAATGCAGAGGAGGAACTAGGAACTGGATGAAATAATAGACAGATGACGACTAAATAAAAAATGTACTTACTTGACATATCTCCATCATACGCGCTTTGTCAAGAGGCGATTTAGGAACCAGTGCTGGCTCTGGCCTCGTCTCTTCGATGTACTGGAGGATAGCCATGGATTCTACTAACGTCACACCATCTAAAAAATAATTAATCTATAAAATTTTACCTACACATATACCTATATAGATATTTTTTGACCAAATAAAATAAAAAAGATATAATAATAGATAATAAATTCTTCCGACTGACACATCGATTCCCTAGTCCTAAGCTTATGTTTGTGCTATTGATACTAGGTGAACGGATAGACATACTTAAATACGTATATAAACATCCATGACTCGAGTACAAATGTCCATGTTCATTTGACAAGCTCGATGGCGCATTCGGTAGTGACCCTGCCCCATGCGCCAAGAGTTGTGGGTTCGATCCCCACCCAGGACAAACATTCGTGTGATGAATACTTGTGTTTGTTCTGCGTCTGGGTGTTAATATCCAATATTTAAGATACTTGTAATACCACTGTTGGTTCTGATATCCGTAACACAAGTGCTTAAGCTACTTACTTCGGAGTCAGATCAATGTATGTGATGTAATCGGATATTTATATTTATATTTATTATATTATATATTTATATCACACGAAATATTTGCGGGATTCGAAACCGCGACCCTTGGTTTTGTGGCCAGGGGCTTTGACCACTTGACAACGGGCCATTCGATATGGATTATATAGGTGCGTATGTAAGTACCGTTTATGTATGTTAAAGAGACGATACGTTTGTATGTGGTATGTGGGCAAGAGTCTACCCTCGTAAAACCTTTTGATCCTCAGCAAACTCAATCCCTTGAGTCGGCTATCAAGTTGCTCTGTATTTGGTTTATAGGTAAATTAACGCACCATAGAGAAAATTACTTATCGCAAAATTTTATCAAATATGATACATGTTGTAAATAAAATTTGTGGCAAACTGTGTTTGTGTATGCAGCAAACCCTCTGCATAAATCATATTTTGTTATATTTTATTATTTCTTTATTCTTTATACATACATACATATCCTCACAGAAGTCACATAGGACAATGAGTCCAAAGAGCAATGAGCCCCTTTAATCCCATTTAGCCAAAAATATAGTTGGATTAGATGGAAAATCGCGAAAAGCTGTAATGAGTTGTTAGCTCGTCGCCTATAATCATAATCACAAATAATTTGGAAGTTGTTTGAAAAAGACCTTTGCACATCTACAATATGGCTTTAGATTAAATTCAACTCTAAACGCGGGTAAGCTGGATTAGCTTATTTATTTCATTACCGGTAAGGCGTTCGGTACACGACGGATATTTTGTAACCAGAAAATAATAAGAAACGTTTAGAATTATGCCCCATGTTGTCAAAAATAATATGCTGAATGTGTTTTTTGCCAGGCATGTCGTAAAAGGAGACTATTGATATATTAGGTTTGTAAATATGTAGGCTAGAAGCTAGCCGCTTGTCACTGCTTTTCGAAATTTGCCAACTAACCTTAATCAACTTTATTTTTTGGCTAAACGCGGTTTAAGGAGCTGTAGAGCTTCTTATAAACTGCCTACCCGTTCCGTGATTGCAGGTGTGATGATATGTATGTAACTGTGTGGGAAAACGCATACGAGAGACCAAATGGGTTAGTCAAAGAGACCGTACAAGTTGAATGCTTTGCGGTCTTCCGCGGACAGGGCTGATAAACTGTTTCATGCCTACACCTTGTTTGTCTTGCACTCCCTATCTATGTTTGTCTTCTAACAGGAGCGGACAATTACAGGGCTGGTTTTTGTTCTCGAGATATCCTATGACGAAGAGTTGAGAGTTCGATTCCCACTAACGATGGAATTTGTATGATGAATATTGTGTTTGATCTGTGTCTGGGTGTTAATCTTACTGAAATTATAAACGCGAAAGTTTGTATGGATGGATGGATGAATGTGTAGATGTTTGTACTTCTTTCACGCAAAAAGTACTGCATGGATTTTAATAAAACTTTACAATAGCTTATACATTAGAATAACACATAAGCTATGTTTATATATATAACGATTAAATATATATATATACTTATAATAAATCTGTAGAGGTCAATTCTGTACATGAAATATATTTTCAAAATAACTATCAGGGGGTGATTAGTGATCGATACTGATGCCAAAAATGCAATCAGTAAAATTTTTGTCTGTCTGTCTGTCTGTCTGTCTGTCTGTCTGTCTGTCTGTATGTTCCTTATAGAAACAAAAACTACTGGACGGATTTTAACGAAACTTATAGGGTTGTAGATAAGATTATGAGCGTATAACTAGAGGATTAAGATTCAGCTGTATCTCAAAACAGTCCTACTCTTAAAGTTCTTATGCCCCCTAGCGTACAGATTAATCTAGTTTTCCATTTTTTTCGTTTTCCTGTGGATCTCATGTGGATTCACTCTTTTAAAGTCCCCTAGTTGCGGCCCTGTAGGTTGATTTCTAGTTCTGCTGAGTTTTGATAAATCGGTTACCGCTTACCTATTTCGCTACGACTTGTTTGTAGATAAAAGATAGCTCCGTTAATTCTACTTTAACGGCCATTTTGTAAGTCAATTCAAAGTTTTTGAGTTCCGTCCGCAAAGGGTAGCAACGAGACTCTTACTCTAATCGACGTTAGAAGAAAAAACCTCAAGACAAGGAATTTTCTGAAGAATCCCTGCCTTTGTTTGGTTTATATATTTTTTTTCAGCTACCATTTGCGTACGGAACTTGAAAACTTAAATAATATTTTAGGCTTAAGAGTTAAACAAAAATAAAATTGAAGATCAAACGCAAGATCTTTGTTCTATTGTACACACTGTACTAAACATGTAAAAGCGACAAAATTAGTGTAAATATAACCCAACTAATGTTGCCGCCCGATAGGCCAATATCGATTGTTTATCGATAGGTAGTTGAATAAAATCTATCGATATCGATAGACTATCGATACTGCAAAACTATCGGAAAACAGCAATACTATCGTATCGATAGTTTTGGTCGCTACTAACCAATGAACAATCGATAGTTTCGATACTATGGTTGGAAGCAACTATCGATCGGATCGATAATATCGATAGTATTGTTCTTCAATACCAAATAGACTATCGATAGTACAAAACTATCGATAGTTCATTGGTTGGCAGCGATCGAAACTATCGATACTATAGATAGTATTGCTATTTACGATAGTATTGCACTAAAAGAGACATCGATACTATCGATTGTCCTATCGATCGTATAGAGGGTGTTAGCGTTCAACTATCGATTGCAAAACTATCGATATTTCGGCATCACTAAACGCAATTTTAAAATAAAATTAACATTTACGCAAGTATGGAAATGATAAACACAAATCGGACTCGAACATGGCCGACATTTATCTCGAAAAATCCCGCACGCGAATAAAAAAGCCATATAAACAAAAAAGTATTCTTAGTTAATTGCAGCTGTATCACTAGGTTGGTGACTTGTCTCCGAATCAATGACCCAAATAGCGCCTGATAACGACTTTTTGTGTGTGAGCTCTTTAATAAACGGCGACATGTTCGTTAAATAGCTATTCGAGGAGTTATTGACCGATCTATTCAGTTCACGTGTTTGTGTGTGGAGAGTTGATTGAACGTAATGAACCTACCACGAGTTTACACGATACATTAAAACATTTACCATTGTAACGCAACACATATTTGTGTTGAACTAAGACCTTTCAATGTTTCTTAAAATCGTTCATTACTCGTACTATTCATACCATACTATCCTACAACTTATAAAGGATGCTATACTGTACCTAATATCTATTTACCCATTAATTATTGTTTGTTTTAATACGCCCTTCTTTATTTAAATGATGGTTCTAGTATACAAGCAGGTACTCGTAGTATCTAATCCATATATATATTTTTTATTATATAAATAAACTAGCTGTGCCCGCGGTTTCACCCGCGTGTAAGGTTAATGTTATGTAGCCTTTCTCGATAAATGGGCTAACTAACACTGTAAGAATTTTTCAAATCGGACCAGTAGTTCTTGAGATTAGCGCGTTCAAGCAAACAAACAAAAAAAAAAACGAGTACGTTACTCCAGCAGGAAAGTGGCTCCAGAGAGATATGAGTAGAATAGAGAATTACTGTGTAATCTGCTGTGAATGTGCGCAGCGTAAAAAAAATGTGCGTGTTGTCGTTTAGGAATAAAACGAAAAAAACAATTCCTGCTGGAGTAACGTTGTTCCAGCAGGAAAATTCTAAACGAATGATCAAAGAGAGAAATATTGTGCATGGGCAGAACGCTTATATTTGTGCAAAAATGTGCGCCAAAAAATATAATATGTGGGTCTTTAGGTTTTCAAGATATTGCATTTACTGCTGCAGTAACGTTTTTCAGAATCGTGTATCTCTGAAACCATTGTATGTGCGCCTGTAGTATAAACATACACGAAGAGCTCTTGATTTGTGCGTATTTGTGACAGAACTAGATTCAAGAAAATATTTATAAATTTCAAGCAATCCCGCTTTTTTCTAGTTCCGAAAAAAATTCGTAGCGCCTAAATGAAAAAACGTATACGCCTACTGAAAACTGTATTCGGTCCTTCTTGATACATATAATTACCATAAAAAGTTTCAAAAGTGCACATTCATGAGTCATTGAATAATATTAGTTAGAGTCAAAACCAAGGTGTCATAACTTTGACGTCGACATACAAGAAACCTGCTCAACCCAAGATGAGCGGGTATTATCCAATAATAAGTGCCTCTGCTCAAATAATATACTGAAAATTTTCAGCTTGAAATGTTCCGCATATAAAAAGATATAAACAAAAATCAAAACCCGTGAATAACGGCTGGTTATCCGACCAAATACGAATGACTACAAAAAAGCGATGAATTCATACACGTCAGTGACCTTCCTAATTGTACGTTATAAACCTAGGTTGTTGCCTGTACAGTCACGTTCAAAAGTTTGTTGGCAGTTATATGACCTAATTTTGGGAACTAATTAAAAAAAAAACAAATTAAATATGTTATGTACTATCTATACTAATAATATAAATAGGAAAGTGAATAAGCATGGGGTGATAAGGGCCATGATGACCCCCCTGGGCCGGGTCCAACACGTACTTTTTACTTGTGTCTATTATTATTAAAATAAAATTATAACTTCTTGTGACTTGACCACGACTATGTGATTCCCCCTGCGCGACTCAAAATCAACGGGCAGAAACCTTATATTTGTGCATTTTGTTTGTAAGTAAACAAACAGTTGCAGTTATGACGCCAAATGCACGGTGCATTTGGCGTCATAACTGCAACTGTTTGTTTACTTACAAACAAAATGCACAAATATAAGGTTTCTGCCCATGCACAATATTTCTCTCTTTGATCATTCGTTTAGAATTTTTCTGCTGGAACAACGTTACTCCAGCAGGAATTGTTTTTTTCGTTTTATTCCTAAACGACAACACGCACATTTTTTTTACGCTGCGCACATTCACAGCAGATTACACAGTAATTCTCTATTCTACTCATATCTCTCTAGGAGCCACTTTCCTGCTGGAGTAACGTACTCAAAAAAAACTCTTCATCTTTATAATAAGTATAGTATAGATGAGCTTCATGCTATACCTTATTTCAATTTTGCGCCGGCGAAATAAAAAAAATTACTATTTTTTTATAAAAAGTTACCCTATACGAAGAAGTTAAGAATCCTAAATAGATTTTCAATACTCCGGGCCGGGCGTTTTGTCAAAGAATATCGTCAAGACGCCAATATTGCCGTTTGTGAGATCAAATGAGTTATATGGCTTTATGTGGCGTTTTGATGAATAAGGAAAGAATATATATTGTTACTTTGTTTGTTGGTGCGTAATATATAAATGAATTATTAATAAATAAAATAAATATAACACAGGTATCAGTAGTAGTTGTCATTGACTTAATGAACCTTACTTACAGGTTATGTCCCGTTAATAGTCGGGTCCGTTTGGACCATGATTCTGGATTAGCGAGTTTGATTATTACATTGCAGTGACTGGCGTAAAATCTTCTTAAACCTAAGAACGTAACGTAAACCGTTTTTTCTAGTGCCCGGCTACCGTATTTTTTTATAGTTATACATTGAATGTGTAGGTATCAATACGATTTTTCTCTCATCGCCAAGCGAGAGGTATAAACCTGAGATTTGAAAAGTCCAGATGTCCAGGCTGCCCGGACCGAATCAACTTCCCTCACATGTAACAGGACAAGCGCCTTGTATCCCAACCATTGAGGTAGATACCAGATGCTCGAGTATAAAAAAAGATATAAATCAAGCATTATAATGTTTGCGTGTAGATAGGTAATGTGTAAGATATACGGTTTTAGGAGTATCTTTATAAGTAAAATACATCTATGATTATAAAATAAAATGCATTTTTATTTTTCAACTTAAACAGCTTTTGTTTATTTAACTACCAGTATTTGTTTGGTTTTCAGCCGTTCGCATTTCTACTAAAACATTTTGCCCACTTCTGGAACGCGAAATGAGTCTCATTTAGCTAGCAGGAATTCTGTTGAAAATAAACAAAGTGACAAGTTTAACAAGCGCTTAATGAATTTTGCAGTTCATGAACATTATGAGAGTGATAAGTTTCAGGATTTTGTAGATAAGACTATTTATTTTTCTTCATAAAGAATAGTATGACTGGTTCAATTTGGCTACATAATATTGAGATATATCTGAGCCAATTTTAGCCGTTTAATTGCTTAGTCGTTTTTATAAAAAAAAAACGCAATTAAATCATACGGTTAAATGTCGATTACATGAGAGGCTAAACACGACTAGATCCATCACAGCCAAATGGTAAAATGCCTATGTTCAAGGGTAGGTATTTGGTTAGAATAATAAAATAATTAATTAATAAATTATATGTTTGTTTTGTCCCTAGTTTGGTCTTGGAAATACAAAGAATGCGCCAACTGTGTACCTTGCCAAGCATGTCGTAAAAGAAAACTAATGGTATGTTGGGTCTTGAGTATGTGATTGTGAAGGCGACGAGCTAGCTACTCTTTTCCATCTAACCCAACCCAGCCCAGGTTAAAATAGCTTGCTGTTCTTGTACCTGCCTACGCCTTCGGGGATTACGGGCGTGATGTTATGTATGTATGTATATTTGTTTTGGGTCGAGATTATGGGTTTGCCGCCACGGAGTATGTTTACTCTAAGGTCAATACATAACAAAATATTTTTTTCCCAATTTTGTTAATTTTATTAGTTCGGAGAAAAAACACAAGTAACCCAATATACCCGATAGACGTATCACATGTACAGGTATTATAATTATGACAATACATACTACAAAAGTAAAGTATTGTATTCTGAAATTAGATTCAATTTGACCACTGTCAATGGGAACCAGGGCATTCTTATGGTACCTACTAACCTATTTGCTATTTATATTGAAACACCATAGCCTGCAATATACAGCAAAATTTAAAGAGCAAAAGGTCGGGAATATTTAAATTACAACTTCAATTCGCTGTAAAACGATAAAAGAAAAGACACTTAAAATATTTTGCATGTTAATATAATTTTACATTTGACGATTATATATTTTAAGACATGGGTAATAGGATTCCGTTTAGTGTACAGTGTAGTGTAGGCCTGGTGCAGGCAACGCGTTCCCTGGAGACGACGCGAGGAGTGCACTCGAACGGATCGAGGGTCTGTTGTGAACGCGGTACGGTCAAGTAGAATGACATTCTTTTCAAAGAGACATTCCTTATATTAGGCAGTTTAGTGCTGGCGGAGTTTAATTTTCTTAAGAATAAAGCATTCAGGAGACCCAAAAAAAAGTTTACTAATGATAGCGTGAGAATCCTTGCTATGCGAAAGTAGCTCTGTCTGTTACATTATCACCGCAAAATCGTTAATTGTGATGAAAATATTATACCTATTCATTTTTTAGGTCAGATCTGTACGATTAGTCTTCCATTTTCTAGTATCTTCTTCTCTATCTTCTAGTATTTTCTATTTTCACCAGTGGTCACCGATAGATAGTCAAATGTGAGTGAGCAACTCAAAAAAAAATAGTTCTTAGCAGTACCAGACTAATATGTACGCTTACCTTCTGTTCTATCATTATTGAGCTAATGGTACGATAAATAGGATTGAAAAACGGGAGATTTTATATAAATTCTACCTAAGTATCCACTGAATGATTTCTATGATGGTAACCCTACACGGGCTCTTTGTTATTAGATGACATCAGCGATTATTAAACTAAATATGCATGATTCACAAAATTTTAATTAGCCTAGAATATTCAATATGTACTTATACTTAATGAATGGACAAAGTTGCTTTAGAGACCCATATTTAGGTCATTTACGAAATATGTTCCACTTATTTGAGAATTCACGTCAAAGAACCTAATTATACTAGATCTGAAAATAACGGCTTAAAAAATCCTTTAATTAAACAACATAAAGTCTAATAAAAAAGACATTAAATTATTCATCAGTCCAAATTATTTTTACATAGCATTGCTTTTGTAGTTAATTAGTAACATTTTTTAGTGGTTGGGTATTCTTACCGGTTTCGTCAGACTTTAGTACCTACTTATTTCTATACAATCCTTGCAATCAACACGTTTTGACAGCTCTTTTAGTATGTATTATCAAGTGACTAGTGTTATTATTATTTACTTAAATACCTTTACATTAGGTATACATTACCTATTACATTATGACTCGTAAATTCTCCTCTAGATACTTCATCAACTCCATACAAATTTTATAACAAGCGGTAAAAAGTATTTCAACTTTGCAAGTCCCTTCAGCGATAAATAATTTGATTTAACCTCCGCCAACAATGGCAAATTCATTTGGGTCAGCTGAATGGGGTAATTTAGAGATTGGTTAACACTGGCGTTTATCTTGCGAACTATTAACCTGCGGGTGTCTCATGGCAGTATAAACAAACTTAATTATAATCCCAAACGTTGAAAACAATCTAGATTAAGCTAGTTGGGTTGTTGAAATAATTTGACGTCTTACTCTTTAAACTTACGTAGGTACTTAACCAACGTTAAGTCACCTTATTAACTAGTGGGCACCTCACTACCGTGCATTAATCAGTAAATTTATTTCATAACTTCATTAATTATAGCTTTTCCCGCCGCACATCCTGCGTGAAATTCGGTCTCTCATGTGTCCTGTAGGATCTACATATGTTTCTGGAATAAAAAAAAATTTATGTCCTTATGTTTAAACTGCTAGGGAGTATCTCTCATCGAAATCGTTTAAGTAGTTTAGTCTTGAAGACGCATTCGGCAGACAGACAGAGATACTTTATTATAGGTATATTGAGGAGTTTCATCAATTATTCGGTCGCTAGTTTTACGGGGAAGTGTAATAAACATCCATCCCTTGCCCCCGTTCATCGTTACGTTACAACGCTTTTGCGTTTATATCTAATGTTAGTAAAATGTCTTAAAAGAGAAACGTGTACATAAAACATATAGAGATATAAATAAAATGCACCTTTAACGAATTACGTAATGGCATCTAAAATTACGAGTACATTAGTGGTTTTTATCCTACTGAAAACATATCGAGTTGTGGTTTTGTACGAAATTGGTAGACCGGATTCCCAATTTCTCAGAAGAGTAGAAAAAGTGGTTTTTGACATCCGTACTACTTTTCTTAAGTCAAATAACAATTTACAACCTGTTAGCAGGTCGATCGTCTCTTTGTTCAGAAGTAAACATTTTGGATATGGGGATATCAAAAAATCAATAATATATATACCTATTATTGACAGAAATTAATATAATTTGTAGGATAATTTATTGAACAAAAAGGAAACTCACGTCTTTGTGTGGGGTAAGATTATCGCGTGAATAATCTTTTGTCGAATTATGTGAGATTACGGCTTTAAATATAAGTGCGGGTATTATATTCGTTAAAAACAGGAACACGTTTTTGTCATATTTTAATTGTCTTTGAGTATGAGTTTACATAATTATGAATAGGTTATTGGATAAGATTGAAAACTTTAAGTAAAGTTATTGAAAGTATTTGTTATATATTCTGAGAGTTCTGGTGTTCTGAGATACAAGCTCCCGTTTAGTTCAAGCACCAGAATCTTCCAATCTCAATCACCTCAAATTAATGTTTTCCGTTGTAAAAGCTCTACCTATATGTAAGATTGTTGGAGAAATTAATAAATATTTGAATTTAAATTTGAATTTAACATAATCCGCAGCCCTAATATTTTTTATGGATCATATATGAGTGTTGAGACTTAAGAGCTGTGGTAGCATAATGGTAAGGATAGGCACCTTATACTAGAGGGGTACCTACTGGTTCAAATAAGTATGCTCTTGTATCCATGAGCCAATTCCTCTGGTACCGCTAGGGTTACAAATGTTAGGTGGACATTCACTTCAATGTAATAACCTGACTTGATAAATCCTGGACTAAAGACTAAGTGAACATTGGTTTAGCACGGCACATAAAGATAGGAAAGTGATGATGTTAATGAGCGTTAGTTAAACAAGTCACATACAAAGTTTAACTATATTTCATGATTCCTTTCAATTACAATGCGATAGCAGTAATATTTGTTATACGGCCCTTATTCTCATAGATTGATCCTTTCCGTGTACACTTGAACATGGATAGCAATCAAGGCTTGGTTCTAATTGCAATCAACTTACACGTGTAGGATTTAAATTTGTAATCATCGGAATTCTGGATGATAGTTCACCAGCATCAAATGAATGCAGATCCGAGTCAATTTCACTCATCACTTACTGACGGTGTCGTTATTAAATGTGATAAACTCCATGTAATTAAGTTCACACCGTAATTATGTAAATTGCCGGAGCAAGAAACGGCAGTTTCAGGATTTCTGTCTCACGATAACGGAGGTTCGACTTATCGCGGTTGCGCATACGTGCCAGATAAGGGCACGGTGGGCAAAAACTGTTTACTAGGACTTCACTTAATTCTAGGAAATAATAAAGAATTCTACTTGAGCATGATGCAGTTTCGATGTCATTACTTAGGAATTTCGACCACTTCTTTTTTTCGCTAGCATTTATCAGGCTATGTCTTCAGTGAACGTGTTCGTCCAGTTGTGTACTTACAATAAACTATACGCAATCTGTGTTCTTTATCAAACAAAAACTTTATAAAACGATAAAACTTGCTTTTACGTAACACCTTTTTTCCTTATATAATGTGGCGGTACTATTATATTCAGCTTCAAGCCACAAAAGCTATTTAATTATATGAATGGGTTTCATGTCGAGAGAGTACTTGAACCGTCTTCAGTTCGCTTTGTTGAAACTGTTGAAGAATACCACACTCAGGCTAAGTACGCCTTATGCGACTGATATTCGTACATTGGACAAAGTAAATAAAGTGAATTCGCGTAGGTACTGTAATAGTCCTTGTTGATTAAATACATTCGATAACCCTTTATTCAAGTTTACGTTAATTTTTTATATTTCTCTTTTTTGAGAAAATACGGGATACTGCCCCAACGCTACAGCATTGTGTCCCATGTTGGTCTGGGACTTGAAAGTATTGTACCATGTTCCTTGCTCAACATGTAACAACAATAGGCGACTAATGGTGTATTGGGTTTATGATTATGTAGGCGACCAGCTGGCCACTTGTCGCTACTCTTCACACTTATCTCACACAAGACTTTTGGCTAAATGTGGTTTATAGAGCTCGTAGCTCCTTAAGAGCCCAAGCCTGCAATTTTGACGATATGTATGTACCTATGTATGTCTTACCTATAAGAAGTGTAGGCACTTTCTGCGCCGGGTTGATGGAGCGGTACTCCTCAGTGAGGTGGTTGCGCTCGCGCCAGATGTCCAGTGGCCGTTCCTCGAACGGAATGCCCTTCGCCAGCAGGGCAGCGCGCACGCGCCACGAGCATGATGAAAACCGGTACCCATACATGATCGCCTTTACCGTCTAACAGGACAGTTACAGGTCATTTTTAAAATGAAGTTTGGGTGAAAAATAGGTCAACTTTAACAATAGAGTTTTGAGGATTTACTGGGTCCGACCTAGCAAGTGAACTGCGAGTAAACCGGTTAAAGATATTCGATGACTCGCAGTAGTTCTCTTGTATGTATTTTAGACCAGCCTCTATTCAATTTTTACTTTCTTTGGGGCCTTTATACCATAGAACGCTAAATTGTTCATTATATTTATTTGTATATAAGACTTGGAACACAGATAATTCTCAGAGATATCCGAGCTTTCTTGGGATAATCAGTGTTTATGATATTGTCCCGGTCAAGGAATTGCAAAATTTATCATATTCCATTCAAAGCCTCTCTAGCCGGTTATGGGACTCAAGAAATAAATCTCAATGCAAACATAGCCAGAAACCTTTATCTACATTCCATTTACATTGATCACATTTTATTTGGCAAAATGCATTAGATTTCAAGTACTTAACGTTATTCATTGCATTCGGTACGTGATAAAATACATATAATGTAGATCTAACTTGAAAGTCTCAGAATATTTGATCAGTTGTTTTAAAAGGACGTGGATGCTCTGATTTGCATTAATAATTAAATTATTATGCGCTCACCATTTTGTTGTATTCTTCAGTATTTGGAACACAGACTTAATTGTAAACACTACAAAGTGTCAACAAACTAAAGAATAACAAAAACGATAGATAACCTATAAATATGCAACGCTGATAGTAGGTTACTTTTTCTAAAGCGCGTTTTGTCTCTGGTTTTGATGTAAAATTTATTTATAGATCTTTTTGTAAAAGTACTCACGTGATTTAACAGATGGCGCTTTAAACAGAAACTAACTAAATTAACGTAAGTGGAAAGATCATCGATAATATGCTCATTCTTTACTTCTACAAATACCAATTCTAAATAGTTTATTTGCTCAAAATTTTCCCGATAGTAGAATTGTATGGTTTTTCACCATAATATTTTGTAAAATAGTTGTAGATTGCAATCGACACTGAATAAGACAGTTACTCTTGTACCTTTATCTAATTAATGCTATATTTGAAATAAAGCGTTTGTTGAGTGTCATTTGGAGCTCTAGTTAAATAACCATTAAGTAGTTGTATTTGAACGAAGCGAGATAAAAATGAAACATTGTCGCTGATATACATTGTATTTATTTTTATTTACATAATATGATGACAATATACGTAATTTTAATTATATTTTAATTATTATTTCTATGAGGGTTAATAAAATATTTAGCTAGGAAACGTTATAGACACAATAGGCGTGGAAGTATTTAGATTAATATTTCTATGGAATTTCATAATTATACAACTTACTTAAAAGACATTAAGCGTTAGTATTTATATGCACATTAATGTAATAATAAGTATTGCGACAGTCGGTACTTAAGTATCTAATATATCATAGTATTGCGCGTATTGTTAGAGCAAATATCTACTATCTGTACTATAATTATGTAAAACAGTAAGTAGGTAAAACAGTCAATAAAAATCTCATGTCATTGAACCATCTAACGAGTAAACATTCATCTAAATTATAGACAATTTAATGTTTGGTCAGTTTATTGTACTATTCAGCTTCGTCGACGATCCTCATAGATTTTAATAATACTTTACGGTAATCGATTAAGAGTGTTGAACACACAAATATCTATTTTCAAAGGGATTGTATTACTTTCACATCGCTTGTGCCCATACGCCCATCAGTTCCTTTAATTTTAGATTTCTTACTTGTGGGCGTTTTGTGTCATCGCTGTTTCCATTTGTTGACAATCGCATTTATATTCTTAGTTCATAATCAATCATATATAAGCTGCCATTATGCTAATATAATGCTATAGGCAGGCGTTCCTTAAGAAATAATTAGATAACTACTTATTGAAAATAATATGTGGGTAAGTATTCTCCCTACACGAGAGTAGGTACGCGCCTACCTGCTTCTGTAAAATTGTATAAAACGTTAAAAGTTGTAGCTCGCGATTGCGAATATGTTTTAATGTATCAAAGTGTGGTGTTTCACCTTAAAATCTTAATTCAACTTAAAATACCAAATTATATGTTTATGCGAAATTACGTTTGTTAGAACACCAACCTAATTTCGCATAAACATATTCGTTCATAAATAGCATTTTCATTATGATACCTACATAAAGTATATGTATAACTTCGAATATGTATCTGATTGTCAGTTACGTTATATCGATGAGGTACGTATATTTAGAGTTTACAGTTATAAGTTTTGTCTAGTATAAATGGAACTTTTTGACAGTTCTTGATATCCTACTATATACTTGATCTTGATATTGTATCCAAAATAGATGTTTGTGTATTCACTTATCGTCTCACTAAAATCATACAATCTCGCAAATCAAATGCAAAATTAAAGAAGCTGACGCATTCCTGGAAATCGTTCACCCCCACCGCAGCGGCGACCCCGGCGGCCTCATGAAGGTGGCTCTGGTCTCCGCGGTGAGGACTCCGCCGGCGTCTCCGTCTGAAGGCAAACCGTAGAAGGCGTGCAGGTGCCGTCTGTGCTGGAGTTCATGGCCCTTGTGGTTAAAGCTCTGCAGACGACTCCACAAGGAAAAGATTCGCTTCTTCACCGCACGGTTCTTTTTCATTGTGCTCTCTGGAATAGAAGGCATCTTTGTAGAATAAATAATATTATTTATTGAAGTGATATTTATTTCTGCAAATAGATTAATAACAGATTCTTTTGTACGACTTTACCCTACCAGCACCTCGACGTTAATAGCCTGCTGAGAAGAGGTGCCGCAACCAATTGAACAGATAGATATTGATTTATAATCATCAGTTTCTTGTCAACAAGTCAGTATTAAAAAAATATATTTGTTATATAATATATAAGTTAATCTATGGATTGTATAAGCGACTGCAAATTTGCAAAAGCAGCCATCAACTCTCCTTTTCTTAATTATAGCACAACAAAATAGCTTAATATACTTAATTAACAATTTTAACTTTAAATTAATATGACGGAAAAGGTTTTTAGCTTGTATACTGTATGTGTGGGTACTCGCAACTTAAGATGTATTGAGTAAAAGTTGTGTTATTTCGCTAATGCGGCAATCGATCAATTGCGAAACAATTTGATATGCGCTAATATCTACCCACGTGAAGTAAGTTAAGTATTTTTAATCTTTACAAAAAGTACATTATTAAAAGCAGCTAGGTGGCAAACGAATGTAGTGTAGTTCTACTAGACTAGCATATCAATTCCCTAGGTTCAAACAAAGCTTATGCATATGCTTGTACTTACTACTAAATATGTACGTTTATAAAAATCCATAACTCGTATAGGTACATATTACCCAGTTAAACCCACACTCTTTAGTTTTATTTATCAATAAAGTCTCTACTTAAAGTATTTACATAATAATAATATGTTCTTATTACACTATTTACCTGCAATCGGCGCGTTTTGGGGGCCTATTTCTTCGCGCTTCACTTTAGTAACACTCATTTGGGGGTTTATTGCATTGTCCATCAACTTCTCGTCCTCTCTGTTGCCAGGTACATACTCCGGTTCCGATGGCAGTAGCTCGGAGTATTTATTTAAATTATTATTTTTCATTTGATTACTCAAACATGCTAAGCGTATTTTAAAAATTAAAAAGGGGTTAGTTACAGCTACAACTGTATCGTATCCGTTATGCATATCATCGTTTTTGTTTACATGAAATTCGTTGGCTTTTTCGTCTGTATTTTCAGGTGTGGCGTCGTCAGTATAATCACTTGAGATGTTGGGATCGTCAGGATCTGGGTTTCGTTTATCAGCGTTGTGATGCTCGTAAAGATACTTGTGGAGGCGGTCTAATTGCCTCGGGTAGTTGTGCCATTGTTCTTTTCGAAAGCCTTCACCATTGTACTTCTCTTTGTTAATAGAAGCGTTAGAATCATCTTCTTTGTTATTGTCGATGTCTACGTATTGTAGCGGCAGCTGTAGTTTGTGTTGTCTGTCATTTGGGGACGCCGCGATTGATACTGTATAAAATATATCGTTCAGAATATTTCTAGGTTGGTATCTATTACTAAATGTATTGTCGCTTTGTTGGCTGCCCAAGCCGAGCGGTTCGGGTTCCAGCTTGTTGATGGACAGCAGTGGAAGTACGTTGCTCGAGGACAGCGCCGCTGTAGCTAGCAGGAGCACAGGAACAAACGATTGGCGAATCTGGAACAAACAACGTTTACGTTATTTTTTTTCCATTAGCATATAATTATGCAAGGAGATATTCCTGTGTGTGCCGCGTAATCATTACATTCATAATATGTCACTTAATGTTCTCGTAAATATTGACAACAATTAGCTAAAGAAAATAATACCCTTATGAAACTCTATTATCGTGGGGTGGGTACTTCTAAGATTTATTAGATACAAATTTACTCTTACACATATATATTTTTTAGAATGTGTATGGTATCGTTAGTAACTATCGTTATTTCTTCATAAAATGTTTAGTAAATATTCGATATTATAACAATTTAAAGTAAATCTGTAAACGTTTGTCGACTTGTAGATGAGATATACCTACGATTATAATAT
The DNA here is from genome assembly GCA_951394215.1 of Glyphodes perspectalis. Classification (NCBI taxonomy): domain Eukaryota; kingdom Metazoa; phylum Arthropoda; class Insecta; order Lepidoptera; family Crambidae; genus Glyphodes; species Glyphodes perspectalis. The sequence goes on along the minus strand of OX596201.1, from coordinate 12,826,590 downwards.
AGCAGACTATAACTCGTAAAAACTACAAAATGTGCCTTGCCAGTAGCAAGGCACATTTTGTAGTTTTTACGAGTTTTCCAATATATCTGGAGTCTATACCTACAGTATACAGCTATAGAAATCAGCATTCCTCAAATTTTCTACCTTCATAATTTATTTAATTTAACAAATTGTCTCTCACAATCACTCTTATTAACTTTGCGAAATTCTTTCATCCGACGCGGGCGGGATTCTAAATTGAAATGCAGTAAATTTCACTGCGCGATTAACTTGAATTTGTAGTCCAAAGCTTAATTTTTTGCTCCACTTGTTTCAATTTAAATCAGCCGTGGCGTAAACATGGGTAAAATTTTATGAACAACTAGCTTTTGCCCGCAAGTTTATCTGCGTGGTGACTTGCTTCAAACATTGCATCGTAAGGTAAACAAACCATCACCAAAAAAATGATACATTAACTCTTTTCTAGGACTATGCGAAGTTTATTTTATATTTTACGACTCCTTATTGTAAGGAGAGGAGATGAAGAAAGAAATATACCGTTATTGCAAGAGCGAAACCAAAGCAGTTTATGAGAAGTGTAAAAGAGCAGAATTTGAATGAAGAAGAGAGGCTAACAAATAGTTTCGAGGCTAATTCCAAGCTTTTTTGGAGGTAGATTAAAAGGTCTCGGGGGTATTCTTCGGCGTCCAGAATGGGGAAGATTAAATCTAAAGCTGGTGACATTCTTGCAAACCCAAACGAGGTGTTAGAACGGTGGAGTGAATATTATGGAGAAATGTATGAGTATATCTCGGATGTTGGCACTGAGAGTGAGGCCAAGAATAATTCTGTGGTACCAGCGTCTGATGAAGACATCACTATGAATGAGATTGAATTTTCGATACGAAGTCTGAAAAGTGGAAAGGCCGCGGGAATATATAAGGTATCTGCGGAGATGATCAAGCTAGGTGGCGCTAGCGTCCAGCACGTTTTCTAATTCTTGTGCAATCTATGCTGGAGTAACGGAAAGGTCCCAATGGACTGGAGAAGGGCAGTTATCGTACCTCTGTACAAGGGTGCTGTTTGATCAGCTTAGCAGGAAAGGTGTACCTATATAGGCGAGTGAGGTGTGGAAGGATCTGCCTACCTCGCTAGGGAAGTGGCGTCAAGTTTAGTCCTTATTGATAAAATACACCCAATTTTATTGTGCCACAGCAGTGAATCAATGGTTACTAATGTTATAAAGCTGAAGAGTTTGTTTGTTTGTTTGTTTGCTTAAACGCGCTAATCTCAGAAACTACTGGCCTGATTTGAAAAATTATTTCATTGTTAGATAGCCCATTTATCGAGGAAGGCTATAGGCTATATAACATTAACCATGAACGCGGGTGAAACCACGGGTACAGCTAGAACTTTAGTTTTAGTAAGGCTACGTCGTAGCGAAATACTGGTTACAGCATGAACGGGCTGACCGAACAGGTAAAATACTACAACCCTCTTATAAAAGATTGACCTAAAGTACGTATTAAACCGTAATGCTATGTTTCGCTCGGCGTGAGAGTTCCGGATGCCCTATTTACTTCAAGGCCGGCTACGCATTTATGATACCTTGATGTATACAGACTACTGAGACAGTTTATCATCAAGCAAACCCCAATTGTTTGCCACTTTAAGTGCCATTATTATAATGTAATAAAAGATTTTTACCTAAATGTGAAGTAGAAGTTTAGAAACGTAAGAAGTAATAAAGCTGCTAATAGTAATAAAATCCACTCTGAAACGGTTATCAACAAAAACCTATGAATCATAAGTCCGAATATTGGTTCAATATAAACTGAATGTCAGTGAACTTGCACTATTTATATTTCAGAGTTCGCACCTCATATTTACACGACTCTTTGTAGAGTGTAGTCACTCTTGTATATGTTTAACATGCTAATGTTTAACCTATACAATGTTCACTTTTTCTATCCACTTATATACTTACGCGTGTAAAAAAGTGACAAACAAGTTTTTGAAACATAACTAAGGATGATTCCATAATATTCAGTTAGTTTTAATTTATTTTGTTAGTATTTAATAAATTTGTATTAAATAGTGATAAAAATATACGAGAACTGTTTGTATTTAATATGCAAGAATGAGTTTGCAAATCAACATCTACTTAAGTCACTTTAACTTCAGAATAAGGCTGTCAAAGATGATGTACTGTTTTAAATCCGTTGTGAAATTACTTAGGCAGACACATGCGTGTTAAGTAAACTCATAAATATTAACATGCACGGCTGAAGCCACTGAACTTAGCTGCCTTAGCCGCCGGTTCATGACAGCTTTCCATTTGCACCATCCATTACAAAAAATGGTCAAGGGCGAGTCGGAGTAGTATCTAGGGTTCCGTCGCGACGGTTCATTCATATACTTCATTCCGAATTCCGAAAGTATAGAAATATATTGAACTCTGAGTGGCGACATATGCTACTTTTCAACCCGGAAACATTTATATATCCCACAGGACACGGTAGAGTATCTGTAACGCGGCTGGAGTCTCCGAAAGCTAATAATTTCAAGCCATTATTATGAATATTTGAAGTCAATTTGTTTATAATCGTTGTAAAAGTAACATATTTTTTAAAATGTATTTTTAAAAATAAGTTACATATATCTTTTATAGCTTTCAAATTAATAGTAGTCGGTTCATATTAGAAATGACTGCACATGAATTATTTCAAAGTTTAGCATATTTCAGGCTGCTGTATAGTTTTGACAGATATAAAAATGCTCAGTAAATTAAATCGTTTGGCCCTGTCTCAAAGATTGGCAACTCTCAAATTACTATATTACAGAAGATAAATTAAGGAAATCATAATTGCAGACAAAAAATTCATGATTAAGGATTCATTTTATCATTTTGGTACAAAGCCCTAAAATATTACTTTAATATTCATGTAGGAAGCTTAGATAGGTGGGAGGCGTCTTATGCAAACTTAACATTTTGTGTACTCTGATTTGAGAAAATATTTACAAAGAGACTGGGTACCTACTTTGTTTACAACAATATTAAGAAACTTTTCATAAATGTGTGTAAATGTTTAAATTTAGAATCCTTTAAAGTGTTTATACTAAAGATAATGTCCTATGTCGGTCTGGGATTGAAAAATAATGTGCCAACTGTGTTCCTTGTCAAGCATGTCGTAAAAGGCGACTAATGGTATACCGGGTTTTGGGTATGTGATTGTGTAGGCGACAAGCTTCTACACAATTACATACTCAATACCCACTTGTAAAAACTTTTTCACAATTTTCCATCTAACCCAGCCCACTTTTATTTTTAGCTGAACTTGGTGGATGGGGTTTGCTGTCTCATTGACTCTGCCTACCCCTTTGGGGATTGCGGGCGTGATGTTATGTATGTATGTACTAAAGACTAACTAGAAGTTCTAAACATATTCGAGTAAAGTCGGTAACCATGTAATAACTGAAGTAAATTTCGGTAATTTAGTTGGTAGTTCAAGACTTGTTTACGCACACGGATTTGCATGCGTAAAGTTATGTCTATCAGACTGGCATGACGCGGGTACGAAACTTGCTAGCTGAGGCTGATTAACTTATAATCAAACATTGGCCAAGCTGATATAGTACTGAGCTCCTCAAAGATTGTATTCAACCTTTAAGGGACTAATACAAACTTGGACATCGGACAATACTTCACTGAGAACGCTAAGTAATATGAAAGTTCTAATTCGTAACTTTATTTACAAACGAAGTTTGTACTGCTTGTGGGTTTACAAGATTTCATGTGCTTAACTTTCTCTGAATCGAAATGTCAAAAGTCATAAATTAATAACGCCGTAAATAGCTTCCATTCTCCCATTATTGTGAGCTTTCGGACTAACTTTCAGTGAACGAAGAACAAGCTATGCTTAGTTTATTCGGTACCGAACCGAATCGTACTTTTATGAGCTCGTAGATTGGGGAGCAGAGGGTAAGTATGCCGATAATTTAACGTCCCCGAATCTCTTGACAGAACACTTATATCTCTGATTTTATAGTACTTACTTTCATAAACTGAATAACTAATAGATAAATAATAAACTCATCAATATATGGATATCATTCGGCAATTTATTTAGGTAACAGGCTATAATAGATATTTTATAATCGTCCTTCTACTAATTTATTTGACTGTCATATTTCATCTGACTGAAAATTTAGTTTTAGTTTTGCTGATGCTAAATGGATTTCAATCGGAATTCAAAAATTCAAATAATTTTTTATGTAAGGCTCACGTAGAAAATTGTCAAGTTTGAAATTAAAAATTATGTAATATAAACCACTGGTTCGCAACGTCAATTTTACCAAGAAAAAGCCGGCACGGAACTCACTTGTTACTAATTTCAACAACAAATTTTACAGAAAAGGCATCATCGATATCTATTAAAAGTTCGGTATTGGTTGCTACGTCTAAGATCTGGGTGATCTTAAACGTGAAAACTAAGTCGTGAATTTTCCACCCAAAGTTATTTAAACAGTCTTCTTGTTTATTATCAGTTAAAAATAATATAAAGATAGTGGTACACTTTTCTCAAAATTATATCTTATATTAGAATAAGCTGAAATTCCTTATCGTTTGAGAGTTCATCCCTTAAAGCTATAAGCTGCTTACTGGAGTGTTAAAAATGAAATTTAACCTCGGGTTGACTCAAGGCTGAACACCGTTTTATCACAATCATATTCAATTATTACAAGTCGAAATGATTTTACCAATTAATAGCATATTATGTATGAACCAGAGACGATTCTACTATAGCTTACATAACAACACCATTCAAGTTCTTACTTTTCAATAGAAATGAATTATCTACATTTTGACTTTTCTTCTTATTATGTAAAATCAATCTATATCATCTGACGTAAAGCTTAACATAACATAACATAACTTCACGCCCATAATCCCCGAAGGGGTAGGCAGAGTCAACGGGACAGCAGGTCCCTTTTACCAAATTCAGCCAAAAATAAAACTGGGCTGGGTTAGATGGAAAATAAGATAAGACGTTAAGCTTTTTAATTAATAATACAAGTATATGATGATGTTGTTGTAAGTATATGATGATTGTATGTGTACTAACAAGCTTATATTAAGGGTAGCACGGAATTACTTCGTAGATAATTAAATGTATGTAGCCCGAATGAGCTTTATGGAGCTTACTGCTATTTGGACTCTACCTACCTCTCCGGGTATCGCGGGCTTTAAGGTATATTATATGTATGTTCTAATCAAATAACCTAATGCTGCTTCTGCAACTGTAGTGGAAAATAGGGTGGTAGGTGATAACGAATTCAGATGGCAATAGCGTGTATAAAATGGTAATAGAATATTATCTTTACATGATTTTGTTCGGCTTGTACAAAAGCGGGAAGATATGATACAATGGAAGCCATAATCGCTCATAGTGACGACTCTATTTAACTGAAATAAAACCATTCATTTATATTTAAGCTTATTTCACTCGCTATCGCTACTTTCCCGCTGTGATTGACCGCAGCCTGAAATTCCAATGATATAAAAAGAGACAAACAAATATGTTTAACAAATATATAGTTACATACTGCGATTGCGTACTTTACTTAAAAGTTTAATTTACTTAAACGAAGTGCTCATCTATTTAACGTACAGTGACGGTTTGGCCTTTCTAAAATCAAATGCAATCCAAACAACACTCAGCCTATTGTTAAAGCGATTGTGAAACACCAGTACGTAGTTCTTTTATTCGACGTCTATTATACGGAGTGTCGTAAAATAAATATAATCCTGCCCACTAAACATTTTACGGCTTATACATTTGAAAAGCTTTTAAGTATCGGCTCTTGTTCGGAGTTGAGTGGAGCGTTTACTGCGGTAACTTGAGACGCGAGATACGGTCCGTTCTGATATCGGTCCGGGCTAGTGTGGTAATGTCCCGCTTGTGTTGGGACGTCCCGTTTTACAGTCCGTTTTGGATTTATCCTGTTTCCCGTCCCTTACTTGTATCTGTGGGACGCCTGCAGGCTAGTTAATCATACCGGTCAATATGTTCAGCATACAGTAATAATTTCACTTGATATGTGATTTAATTTGATATTCAAATCAAACTATTATAATCGATATTTTTTGCCCTAAACTATAAGTTTCTTATTAAAAACATATTAAAAAATTATAATAAATAGCTATACAGGAACCAACTTCTAAAGATTTATTTACCTGAACTTATCTAGTTTGATGTCGAAGTCGAAAATATTGCTACGAGTAGGTATTCTTCCAGCGCTTAGTTTAGCGTTCCATTTTTCCGTGTCAGTTCCATTCTTTTTTCGTGACTGTCCTGGTTTTACAATTTTTCTACAACACTAGTAGAAGTCAAGTAGGAAAATCGACCGCAGTAATAATGATTACTCTTGCTTTGTGTTCCGCCTATCATTATAAACCTATTATAAATCCCTGCTATATTTAGCATAGATTTCTATCCATGCTTTATACAATAGTGATTATAGCGTGATATCTACGCAATACAATACATACAAATTAAGGATTATTGAAATGTAAAAGAACTCATATTATTATGAGTAGATCTTATACTAATATATAAAGCAGAAAAGTTTGTTTGTTTGCTTGAACGCGCTAATCTCAGGAACTACAGGTCCGAATTGAATTTTTTTTTTGTTGTATAGTTTATTTATCGTTAGGCTATATCACATTAACCATAAACGCGAGTGAAACTGCGGGCACAGCCAGTAAAAAAGTAGAATAATATATCGATCTTGAGATCTAATTTCAAACAAATAAATTAATTATATTTATTCTTTGATTAGGCCATTAATGAAGTAATAGTGAATTTTTGATCTCAGTAAAGATTAATATTTATTGCATGTTTAGTTGATTGATGTTGGTTAATATAGATCTTTGATTTATCTTTGAAACTTAATTAATAAGACTGTACCACCACCTACATGACGTAGGTAATTAAGATAAATACATTTTTAATTTTTGAGATTTTAATTACCTTAAGTTTTAGTTTAGTTTTGACGATTAAAATTAAACAGTTTTTTTTTTCAAAAAGAAGTCTCACACTTTAACGGTTCATGTCGGAATAAAAAAGGAAAGCAAGTTATCCTGGTTAAATCAATCCGGCCGGATCGGGCTGGATTGAAAATGACGTCGGAATACCTAAATATGAAAGGTGGTAAAATAAATATTTTCACATAAGAGTGACGACGTGAAACTGGTCTAGAAGAGGGTGTTGTTGAAAACAATTCTATTAAGCGTTCTTCATGATTTATTTATGTTAGAACTTTGAAAGACCACAAATAGCCACTCAATAATCAGACTTGTTGTTTTGCTTAGGCATTGAATAATCCCAGAATATCGTATCTCTTTTAGGAGATAGTAGGTAAATATTATAATTGCCCAAAGACAAACTACCAATCAATCTGAAAGAACTAAGCAACACTTCGAAAAATACCATTAGTCGTCTTTTACGACTTGGTAGGTAAGGAACATTCATTTGGGTCTCAGACAAACATGTGAGACATATGCTATTTTATATAACTTATATGTAGTCAGGTAGTCTGGTTGTTACTATGAAACACAGTCGTTTCATTGTAATACCAGACTTTCTAAATCTGGAACAATGGTCCAAGCGTTCTCTGACATGCAATGGAACATAACATTAGAAAGATGATGAGTTATTCTTAACTCATATCCCGAGTTAGAATAATTATTTTGTTTTTATTTGACTCGAGTAACGCAGCTGATATCATATTAAAGAGCTAAAAGCAGCTTTGTGTGGGCGGAGGTTACGGAATGTTATCTTTTAATTTTGTATTGATGTGTAGTACCTACCCATCGAATTGGGATTCAAAGGTAAAATTTGATCAATTTATTATGAATCAGCTAGCTGTATGGCATACGGATACACGGTACACGTGTACACATAGGTAGACGGTGGTACACTGTGAGAATTTAATGTATAATAAGACATGGTATTGAATATTAAAATTTAATAAATAATACACAAAATTTACAAACAGTCCAACTTTTTCAATTTTTAAGCGTAGAATACATAGGTTTGGCGAAACGTGCGCCTGTCGCGAAGCTAGACGTATTGTTAATAGGCCCTTTAACGAGTATTTTAATGGTAACGTACCCTCCAATTAGCTGCCGTGTACCACGGAAATAATTACGCACGATGGAAAATTGATTACCAAGCTGTTTATTAGATATAATTACGGGTATCTTCGTCTGTGTTGGTTGGTATAAATATATATAAATATAGGTGCTGAATAGAGGGTTTCTTTTTGAATAAAGTTTATCTCTAAAATTGGTAAATTAGTCTTATTGTAAGTATTATTACATCCTAGATTAAAGAATAATATGCCAGCGCGTATATAAAGTTTCATGATGATTTTCATCATGAGCAAACACATTTTTTCATGATACCTATTACTTAAGATGTTATTATTTATAATACTCGTAATGAAGATAAATAAATATGTGTTATGTTAAAACAAGAAAATTATTATTAGATGCTTACTTGTGGTACTATACATAGGTAGGTAGGAACTCATTTAAGGCAGCAGCGGGCAGATATGTAACTTTTTCATCCGGCATTATTGACTTTAGCTCTAAAGTCCATGATTATCGACGGGGTTTATTATGACCATAATTTAAAAACTACAAACGAACGCAATGTAAATATAACGTCGATATGTCAATCGGTCTAACCATTCAACTACGTATCCATGTAGAGATATGTTGGTGATAAATGTCACTCTAACTGGGTCAGAACCGTTACGTGTCCAATAGAGCGTAGTTTAAAATCGGTATCAAACGAAGCATCACCATTCGCCATAGCCACTATTATGTTTCACATCCTCCCATATCAAAGTAAACATATTTTTCTTTGTATGTCTGTTTGCTCTATATGCCCTAATGTTCATTCAATGACGATGAAATGTTGTTAAGTGTCGAGCGTACGCCGGCGGTGGTTTCAAAGAAGTCCTGGAAATTTTGTAAAAACATTCCTCGCGAACGAAGTCAAGAGCAGTTGTACGAAATAAAATTATCTGTATCGCTATGGTGGAGGCTGGCTTACCGTAATCAGCGTAAAACAAATTGCGTTTTGGTTTTCAACGTTTTAATTAGGTTGGAGTACGGCTAAGTCGCTTGCCGGAATTTATCTGAATTAATCGCGTATGTGCTTACGAACGTCAGTGACGGATATGTTTGCTTAGTTCTGAGCTCAGGAGAATTATTACGCGGCTTAAAATATTATATTGTTCCCATATATTTGCAGTCGAACTGTTTGGGACGTGGCTTTATACATATTTAGTCACATAATATACCTTATACAGGGTGACTTGGAATAGGTGTCATTGTTTTAAGGCAGTAAAAGTATAGCCCATTTGACGTAAAAATATGTACGGAACATATTTTTACGTCAAATGGGCTATATTTTCACTCCCTTAAAACAATGACACCCATTTCAAGTCACCTGTATATTTGGTGCCATTAAATTTCTAACAAGATCTTGTTAGAAATTGAGAGCCTGTATGATAAATAATAAAATGTATTAAAACATTTGCCGGTTTTTATAGTAATCTATCAGAACGATAACGCTTTGACAAGGGTATCGTATTTTTAATCTAATTATTGAAAAATGTAATTCAATTTGAGCTGTTACATGCGGTTTAAAGAAAACGTATTATTGAACACGTATTACTATTACCTATTGCCAATTTGTGCTAAATAAATTATATAAGTGGAAAAGTTTGAGAGTGGGGTAGTGCTTAAGGTGAAAGAGTTTGGGAGTGGGGATCTTATGCTACTCTGAAAGGAAAGTCTGATTTTAAACAACTACAGATAGGTGTAAATACATATTCAAAAAAATAATAATAAATAAATCTTTAAAACCAACGGGTTTGCAATGTTCGATAACTAAAGTTTTGGCATTTAAAATTGAAATAAACGCTTACAAGAATTCGTTTTATGGAATCGTTGTCGTAGTCGGAGATACCGCAGAAGTCTGCCATCTTGTTGTAATGGTCCGTCGTTAAAGTGAGGCAGGCCGTACCTATATAGAAATTAGTTGGAAATGGCCGAAGCAGGGCAGTTAGAAATGGCACAACTTTACAAAGGTGCATGTGCGTATCACAATGCTGTCAAGTGTTTTGTGTATTGTGCAGAATTCTATTTACATATGCGGGCTTCACGGTTCGCGCCGCATACTCACACATACATAATACGAAGTCAGGCAGAGTCGGATTCTATGAGTTGTGCCATATTTTCCAAGCTTTTTCTCATTGGGATGATTGAATACTTAGTTTAAGTTCAAGTAAGATTTTCATACGGAGGGTAGCCGATAGGAATTAGATACCTACAATTTTGTTGTTGTTATTGCTTAGTAGTAAAGTGATCTAACTCAAAATATGCTGATGTAATATGAAAATTCTTTCATTATGAAAGATTAATTTAAATATACAACCAATGTTGAGTTAGGTCATTTTACTATTAGTCATGCGATAAGTTACATAGAGATTGTTGATTTTAGTGCCATTCCTACTGGTAACAGGTAACACGATTTATCCCTTGTAGGGTTTAAATTAGATCGTATTAGCGGCTAATTTTATCATTATATTATATCATACAAATACTAAAACTTAGGCGACAGGTTAGCCGCTTGTCACTGCTTTTTTACATTTTTCCATCTAACCCAGCCCGGGTTTATTTTTGGCTGAATGCGGTTTAAGGGGCTTGCTGCCCTTTCGACTCTGCCTACCCTTTCGGGGATTATGGACGTGATGTTATGTATGTATGTATGTAAAATTAGTAGAGTAATTCTAGATTTTAATAAAATAAATATAAAAACCAACTAAATTTTTTACCAAATGAATATATGTTATTCTAGATATCAAAAATTTTAATCGAAAGTTCTAATGTTTAAAGCTACAGAAGCTTTGAGATGTTAAAGCTTTTAATTAACTAGAATTTCATATCTAAAGATTTATCGCTCGCCTCTTTAATGTAGTCCGCAGTTGACTTCTTATAATTAATCATTTTAGTAAAAAAAATATTTAATACCGTTAATGCGGCTCTGTAACACACAAAGCAACACACGTCTGTGATGTGGTGTGCAATGGGGAAAGTTAAACAACATTAACGATAGGATACCGGCTTGTATACATTACCAGCGCGCGATACGGCGCGGGTCTAATTATAATTATACCTAAGTACTTCATATTGTACGTTACTGTATTTTAACATGTATTAACGTGAAAGTTAATGGGGATGTTTGTTTAAATTTAAAGTCTGATGAAAGTCAAATTAAATTTGTTAAAACCCCAGCTGTTGCTATCATCTTGTAAACAAAAACAAACTAGCGTCGCGACGATTAAGAAATACTTACTTATTCAATGTTACGGCGGCTTAGGTCAGCTGAGATTTTAAATGTTTTAAATGCCATAATTATTAAACCACAAAACGTGTAGTTGAATGAAGTTGTTCTATGAAAGGGCTAGCTAGTGCAATTAAACGTAACATATTTTCGCTTAGGGACCATACGCACTCAGGAGATTAAATTCGCGAATAATAGGTTTATATAGAAGCTAAAACGTATTAATATACGATTTTATGCTCAAGCTACAACCGATTTAAAGTTATTCCCATTTTTTAAACAGCGAACACATGCATATTCATCAATCTGTTCAGTTCACAAATAGACTCACAATATGCAATTGCAACGGTATTTTCTAAATATAAACACAATCGCGTCGTTAGTAGTTTTTTTTTTTACCATTTCCGGGCTATTTCCGTACTTGGACGACATTTAGTCAAACCGGTGCTTGGGACACATCAATCACTCTGACTTCGGATTAGTGGTATCTTGATGAAAATCAGTAATGGGCCATGAACTTCGAGTCTCCAATATGGTGTGGTTGGTTTATCACAACATACAGGGGTGTAATGTGAAACTTATGATCCCAACTAGTTAGGATAGAAGCTTTGATAACAATTTTGAATAGGTAAGTATGAAATTTTGTTTTAGTAAAATTCACTTATTAAACGTTTTGTTACAAGCTCTCTCTTTTTAACCACTTTTTGGAATACATTGTGTTCGAATACATTTGTATAAAATCGTTTCATTTTTATTTTCCAAACTGTACATTTTAACAGGGCGAATATAATATTATTTTAAACTTGATATGTTGAGACATAATAAAATTATTGCTTTGACATAATTTAACTGCGTGGTGGTATGTAGGTATCTGTTTATTACAAAAATAACACATACATTTTTGAAAATTTTCTTCTCTATTGAATTATCCAATGAGGGGGCCCCACTGTTGTCTGAACGGAATGAAATATCTATCCGTGTACATATTAAAATCTGTTTCAATGTTTACTTGTATGACTTTTAGGAACAGTGTAATACATAGTCTTATTAACTCCGCATTTTCGTGTCGTTAACTTTCTAAACGAAATTTTGTCGTTTTCGCCACCCACGTCGTCGCATATTTGTTCACATTTCCCGAGTTTAAAATACATCGACTAAGTTCTGTGTAACTTTTGAAAGAAGCGAATGATGTAAATACGAACATAATTCTCCCCGCGTGGAAGGTAAATATTTATTAGGTAAGCTTTTCACATGAAACGAAAGAAAATGATACGAAAAGTGGGCGCGTCCCGACATCGCATGTAGGTGAATAAGAGGTATCAAATTTAATTGCGACCCCTACGTTTCACATGTACGTGGAATATTTTAAAAATAAATTATTTCAATATATTCCTTTTACTTTTTGAAGGAACCTACTTACGGAAAAGTAGGTAGATACTTCTACAAGACGAGATCATTATTATTTTATTAAACTCGAAAGTTATTAACGGATTTTCTAAAAATCATTTAATAAATTACATGTACTAAATTGATTGGTTTAATTTAATTTAAAGTTTATTTTTCTTTTTTAAGGGCACTTAAATAAAAGCTTATTTTTAAAACAATTTTTTTACCATTTATTTATTTTTTATTGTTTAGTTATGATTGGGAAAGTTTCTAAGTCATTTTATTTAATGCAAGTTGTCACATGGTCGTTTGCCAGTTAATTTAGTTCTACAGCCTTATACTTCAATAAATAGACCTTCTAACGATTTGATAGCTATGGTCACCTTCCAGCTCCATCATAAGACCCTGGTCACCACCAAGGATTAAAGAACTCATCAAGACGAATCAAATGAGCTCAAACTCGATGGGGTTACGTCATTTTATTACAGATTTCCTGTGGTCTCCTTCTAGCTCGATCATCAGATCTAATCATCACCTAGGATTAAAGTACTCATCAAGACGAATCAAACGACTTCAAACTCGATGGGGTTACGTCATTTTATTACAGATTTCCTATGGTCTTCTTCCAGCTCCGTCATCAGACCCTGGTCATCACCTAGGATTAAAGTACTCATTAAGACGAATCAAACGAGCTCAAACTCGATGGGGTTACGTCATTTTATTACAGATTTCCTATGATCTCCTTCCAGATCCATCATCAGACCCTGGTCATCACCTAGGATTAAAGTACTCATTAAGACGAATGAAAACGAGCCCAAACTCGATGGGATTACGTCATTTTATTACAGAGTTCCAATGGTCACCTTCCAGCTTCATTATCAGACCCTGGTCACCACCTTGGATTAAAGTGATCATCAAGATGAATCAAACGAGCGAAAACTCAATTGGGTTACGTCATTTTATTACAGAATTCCCATGGCCACCTTCCAGCTCCATCATCAGATTAGCTCTATGTCATCATAATATTGCTTTGTCACGCCCAAAACACATGCATGTTAAATTTCAGCTCAATCGGTAACCTGGAATTGGATCAAGTTTAACTTGCAAGATAAAGAAGAACAAGACACGAGCTTTTATTTAACTTGCAACGTATGTCCATATTAAATTGTACGTTGCAAGTTAAATAAAAGCTTGTAAAATCATATAAAGTGCTCTTGCCTTTGCGAACATTATCTCACAGGACCCGAAATCCTTTTAGGAACATAACTTAATAGTGTTCAAAATCCACTTTGCTCGGCATTATTCAATCTGCCCTTCATAGGGAGGGAAGATATCGATATTATTTTATGTGAGGTACAAATTCGGTAATGTCATCGGCACCAATAGAGTAGTTAATGGGTCCTAAACGATGGGATAGGTGGCAGCAATTTGAAGGGTCACGTTGTAGTAAGTATGTAGACAGCGTCGTCTGCGCGAATGAACTAAGCACTAGATCAAAAGTTTCGAGGGAACTATTTGAAGCTCGGTTAGGATTTTGTTAGTTATGCTCAGTTTTGGCAGGGACCCACTTTTATTAGACATAAGCAACGTCCCACGGTTTCACCCGCTTAGTTCCCGTTCCCGTGGGAATACGGGGATAAAATATAGCCTATGTTATTCGCTGATAAAGTACCTTTCTATTGGTGAAATAATTATTTAAATCGGTCCAGTAGTTTCGGAGCCTATTCGATACAAACAAGCAATAAAATCTTTCCCCTTTATAATATTAGTATAGATAATTTATTTACTAAGTACTATGCTAGTAAAACCGCGGGGCGCTGCTAGTCTAAAAAATTTAAAAGTAAAAAAAATAACTCGATTTATTTACACACGCTTATTCCATTTTTAATAATTATAATTAGTTTTAAAACAACAAATTTATACGATATTTTTAATATGTTAAGATATTCTAACCTTTGTTCCACGACTGACGAAAATTTACAAACAAATTAAACTTTTCATCCATTGACGTGCCCATCTTGTTATATGGAAGGCCCAATTATTTTTCAATTCACCAAACCTCACAGCTAAAGTTGTTCAGAATAATTACTAGAATAGTCGTGTGTGGGTTAACGGATGTCTACTGGTTTTTTACAAGTTACCCTGTGTGAACTAGAAGCAAATTTCCACATTTTCATTTTTATTAACATTTAAATAAAGATATGCGAAAAGTTAGACTGAAAATAACTTCTACACGCATACCAAATGTGTAGATATGTTTTGAAAAAAAAATATGGGTACAGAAATATAGGGTCAGTCAAAATTCATGGCGCACGTTGAGGTCCTTGCGAAGTATTTCTTACTGAAAAGGATATTTAAAAGATCTCCTCTAACATGGTCTAAATTGCAGCAAATCTATTTTATTGGAAAGTAAAAGTTCTGAAGCACTGTGAACTCAAGAGATGTTTTCGGTTGATAGTTTACGAGGATGCAAGGCACATTCGGGAAACCTTTTTTGGACATCTTTTAAAGATATCATTAGGTTTTTTCAAGACATTTGTGCTGCTAGGTAACTTTATTTAGACTTCATTTTCAATTAATTAATTCTCAAATAAATATTGACCTAACTCAACTCAGTTACAATTTGAATTAAAAAAAATCAGTCGAATTGAGAACCTCCTTTTTTTGAAGTCGACTAAAAACAATTTTGTTTACAGTTACAATTTCCTAGGTTAAATTTTTTTTCATAATTCAATTCAATATTTTATTAATTTACCTATTTCTTATTGTTTATATGCGTAAATATTTTGTTCAAATATAATTTTTCCACGTGTATAAAAAAGGGGTTAGTAGATAGATTTTATGTGTATGTATTTAGAAACTAGATACCTACATTTTTCATAAATTGCGCACTGAAATTATTCTTATTTGTATTAAACCTTTTCCGGGAAACACTCGAAGCTTTGATCAAAGTTTCATTCAATTTAACCGTAAGTTTCCAATATATTAGTCTTTAGTTAACGGTAGGGTAAGCAGGTGCGGCGTGTTCATCTCACTTTTGCTATACGTATAAAATATTATGTTTGTGTTTTATTACACAAGATGAGACCGCTGTGGACAAGAGCTAGGAGTGCTAGTTCAAATCCGAGCACGTAACTTTGGTACTTACCTACTTATTTAAAAATGATATACGGATTTATACTAGCAAAACATCCCGAGGGAACCGGGGCATCCCGGGATTGCTATGGTTTGACCATGATCAAATTTGTATGCTTTTATTGAGAATTACATAGGTTAAGTGGCAGATTAATGTAATACTAGACACATTCATTTAAGCGCATGGGCAATGTACATACGGAGTTGTAGAGGGATCTGATTTTTTGTTTATTTGTTTTGGTAATATCAACGTCAAAATATCTGTTACGTTTTTACGTATAAACTATTTAACTGATTGTGTTGAAAATAATGGATCCTGCGGGACGCACTCAATGTACCGAATCCACCTGCTTGGAATTCGGCAAATGCTAGTCTGATAATAACCAAAATATCATACTCCTTCTTGATTTTTAGCTACACTCCATATTTTCACCCAAAGTTAAAGTTTTAATTAAAACAGTAATCAACTTTGTCCGAACTTAACAAAATATTAGTGTTTTAAAGTCGAACATTGGAATCACAAGTCTAACATAAAATTCTACTCTAGATATTTAATAACAATAAAAATACTGAATCCATATTGTGTACATGAAATAATCATTATTTTATTTAAATGACATTTAGCGTTCCCTGTTTTAAGCAATCATGCCAAGCCTTATTAGGTGGGTTGCAATCACAATAAAAGATAAAACCTAATTGTTTTACAGTTATCTACTATTGTAGACAAGATAAAACCAATTGGTTTTTTGACTCTCTTGACTTGTCTTGTTCCTTTATTTAACTGTAATCAGTTGTATTTTCGTCAACAAAAGAATACAAGTATATGTGGCATAATATTTTAAATATGCGGCAATCGTGGTTTAAATAAGTTTAACAATGAATATTAACAAATTTCAACTTATATAAAAATTTTAATTATTTTCCTATATGTTAATTTAAACCTAAATTGTGTAGTGTTCAAGAAAAAATCATCATGCTTTTGTTTTATTCGCAGACTATGGCAGGTTGTGCCCCCTGGAGGCAGTCGCGTTAAGCATACAAACTCAGCTGACTACTTCTATAACGAGAACAGACATCACTTTTATGAACCATTCCAAAATATGAGTCAATTCGCAAAAAAAATTACAAAGTCGAGTTTAAAAGTTATGTTCTAACATTACAACTTACCAACGTGTCGTAAAATACTCATAAATGTTGTACCCTCTTGCTTGATTGTGTTTACAACCATTTTTAATTTTGCCTTACATTTTTCATCTCTTACTTTTGTTGTTCGTGGATAATACAGTCAATAATTTTTAGTATTAATAAACTAGTATACCTAACTCAACCTATTACACTATTTTATTATATTTCCTTATTCAACCTAAATGTATTCCTTACTCATCCCAATGTAATATCTACGTCAAAATTTTGTTTTCTATATTTTATTAAAGCGTATAGCTTGCTTAGCGAATTGAATAATTGTGAGGCAATTAATATTTCAGTGGAGCTTAAAGTGAAGGAGGCGATAACAAATTACTTAATTAAGAACTAATTAAGATTGAGTAAAATGTCAATAGATATACTTATTTTTGGTATTAGTAATGATGCAAAGTAGTTTGACTAAATTAAATAGATCTAATGTGCTTACTTTTAGGTTATATACTACCGAAATAGAAGTCTTACAAGTCAATGAGACGAATTAATTTAATAATACGTCACCTAGTTTGTACATCATAATACCGTTTTATATTCAATATATGTATATATATTTTTAATTAATACTTAAAAGTTATGTTTTGTTCCAACGACAACAATGAAAGTGTTACTACTATTCTGAATTTGAATAACTAAATGTAATCAATCGGGATAAGCAGCTTTGTCTACAATAATGAGATGAAGATTCAGCAGATGTTTATTTTATTAACGATTCGGGAAATCTGATTACCAAATTTAATTAAAACAGAATCGCAATTGCTTTACTACAGTCTGCAAAAATTATATTTATGTTATTACTAGGATATAAATGTAGTAGTAGGGCCATTTAATTTGGGCAGCGGAATTGTTTCAGGAATTGAATCGATAGCAAAGATAATGGATAAGTTACATTATTGGGAAATAGATGTTGATTATAACTTATTCTAATAGATTTTTTCATTGACTAGCATCTTGTTTCAACATTCAGAAATTATTATTTTCAGTGATATATAATATAACATTGTTACATTAATGACTTTCAAGTTAAGAACATTAAATTTATGCTTATGAAAAAGGCACACTCTTAGGATGGGGAAGATATTATGAGATCTTCAACATTTATTTGTTTTGGTCCTTAACGTAATTAATTTATAAAAACAAATTAATATTAATCTAGGTATATTTGACGAGTTAATTTTGTCTAACCGTTTCTTATTTCTGATGGACCCTTAAATTTTAAGGCAGAATAGATTATATGAAACAAAGACTTATTGTCAGATTTTCATCAATGACTAAATTAAGCAACGTTTGAGCCAGTTAATTGATACGAGGTGAAATAAAAGCTTAATCTCGTTTAACACGTTTAAGTATTCATTGATTGTCGAGAAATCAGACAATACAAAACATTCCTGCTTATTTATCGGTAACGGTCGAAAATGGCGACTAACCTGTTTTGTATTTAATTGTGTTTGTTGATTTGTGCGTGTTAATGAGTTTTATGTTTTAATTTTAGTTAGCGTGAATTGGTTACAAAAATACAAATACCAGTTATTGTTTGTATGAATCGTAAGACATGTTGTGATTCACTAGTATCATAATAAATAAGTATTCATTATGAATAGCGTATTTTACTATAGTACTTTATACCTGAGGAATTTAGTTAAATCGGTTCAAATTAATATTAAAATACCGAATATCATGTTTCAAAAATTAACTTAGATGACTGTTAGTCGACATTATTTCCAGCAAGTTTAGCAACAAGTTTAACATTGACATTTGATAGAATACAAGTTTTGTCTACCGGACCGATCTGAATATGACGTCAATAAGGCACCATAATACTGTATGCAAACTGAAACGTCGACTCGTAGCGTTTTAACGGGAAAATTTAAAGGGTTGTTTCAAAATGACTTTTTATCTTTAAATTAAACTATTTTGCTTACGAAAAATATTTTTTATGTTAATTGTAAAAGTGGTGTAAAAAAAATCTAAAATACCCTATTATGATGCTAATAAATAATATAAATTCACAGGACATTGTCATCATCACTCAATTTGCCTCAATTTACACGGCGTGAAAATTAATGTAGTTATAAAAATTCATGTATGCAATGAATATTTTTTTCACTGTTCAACTAACATCATCACGGATTTTATAATTACTCTGCGATATCCCTATCTAAATATTATTTGTTTTATGCGGTACTAGTTTCTACCCGCGGCTTCCCTCGCATGGTCTACAAACATATATCTATTATTGTAAAGTTTTATTAAAATCCGTTTTGAGTGAAAGAGTAACAATCATCTATCTAAATGTGATTTATATAATATTTGTAAGAAATAATGAAATATTCACTGTATTGACTAAGTTTAAGGAATATTTTCGTCAAATATGAAATTAATAATTACTATTTTGTTTCGATATTGGTAATGATTTACTTTGTTTCATGTTTGCATTGTAAGCCAATGTGATTTAAAAAAACGTAATAACCATTTTGTAATAAGTCTCCGGACTTAATTAAAGCCCTTCGTAACTTTTTATATTTGAGGTACTCACATTGAAGCCGTAACGAGGCTCTGCGAGAGTGTCGGCTCAGCATTCCGAGATGCGACGTCGGCGTCTCGGAGCGAGTGACAAATTTGAAAATCTCATTAGCTACAAACCTACTGACAGGGCTGCCAGATAGAGAAAAACAAGCCAATTGTTGGTAGTAATCGCGTAATCGCGTTCCGTGCCATAATTATACTTTTACAGAAATTCTTAGTTGAAGTTAACTAAAATGTAATAATTGATTTACTACATACATACATGACATCACGACCTTAATCCCCGAAGGGGTAGGCAGAGTCAGAGGGGCAGCATGCCCCTTTAACCACATTCAGACAAAAATAAAGCCGGGCTGGGTTAGATGGAAAATTGTGAAAAAGCAGTGACAAGCGGCTAACCTGTCGCCTACACAATCACACACCCAAAACCCGATATACCATTAGTCGCTTTTTACGATATGCTAGGCAAGAACCACAGTTGGCATATTCTTTTTCAGTCCCAGACCAACATGGGACAGTGGGCTGGGTTGGATGGAAGGCTGTGAAAAAGGAGTGACAAGTGGCTAGTTCGTCACCTACTCAGTCACATACCCAAAAGCCCGTAAACCATTAGTCGCCTATTACGACATGCTAGGCAAGAACCACAGTTGGCACATTCTTTTTTTTTTGTCCCAGATCAACATGGGCCAAGTCCCAGACCAACATGGGACTACATACACTTTACACATAATATCACGCCCGTAATCCCCGAAGGAGTAGGCAGAATCAAAGTGGCAGCAAGCCCCTTTAACCATATTCAGCCAAAAATAAAACTGAGTTAGATGAGCTTAGTTAGATAATTGTGAAAAAGTAGTGACACGCATTTCTCTGTGACTGTAAAAGTAAACATGCAGAAATTAGAAGCTTCAGAGCTTATGTTGGAAGTCTTCTTACTCTAATTACATATTTCAAACTATTTCCTGTGTACAAAATATGCCATACCATAATAAATGACGGGCGAAATTGAATAACAAAAACCTAAAATAAAAATCATAACGACTTATCATAAATAATAACACGACTACTTGGTTTAAAGAGGTCTCATACTCTTTGCACTGAAGTTTCCTTTCCCATTTCAAAAATGGAACCCTAAAACGGATAACCGTGGAGGACAGTAAGTTTATGTTACCTGCGGATAAGAAAGGTTAGCTTCAAAGGGAAAGTTTATAATCGCGCTGAACAGAGCTTTGTCACTTACTCTTAGTTGCTTCTTACTACATATGGTATGATACGTATAAAAGGGTAACATCACCCCCTATCATTTGAAATCCTTTTCATAAGCGGTCGACATGTGCAGCTTGGATAAATCTTGTTTCAAAATAAATACCAAGTGTGGTGTAACGGTTTTGCGCATTAAATGACTCACTATGACAATTATGAAACTGGCGGAGTTTATCCTACGGTAAAAGAGCAATCCAAAATCTTTGTTCAGATTATTCAAATTTTAGTTTGTATTTATGACGGACAACGTCACTTGGGAATGTTTCACTTTCATTACTTTTTAGCACGAAACCGGTGTTTATGACGTTTACCCTGATAATCAAAAATGAATAGTTGCTTCTTACAAATGGATATGTTACTTACATTTGGGTAAATATCATTATCTATCACTTAAAATACTTTTTATGAGCGGTCGACATATTGCAATGCTTCGATACATCTTGTATATAAATACTAAGTTGGTGTAACGGTTTAGCGTATTAAATTGATTTACTGTTACAGTTATGGAAGAAAACTCCGGCGGTAAAATAGCAATTTATTTAAATAAAAAGTAAATAATATCTCGAGATTCAAATTATTCAAATTTAAGTGTGTATTTATGATGGAAAACGTCACGCGTTTTGAACTTTTATCACTTTTTAGCACCAATCCTAACGAGATTATGACATTTTAAACTGATAATTAAAAATTAAATACAGTCTCATCCAATATGAAGGAAATATTTTGTACAATAATATCATAATATATCATTAAATATATGTATTCAACATTTTACATCCTGTAATTTACAAATATTATTATATTTTTGGACTCCCAGATCGTGAAGCGACAGACGTGACAAACTCGCAGGTGCAAAAAATGTTCCACTCAGTACTAGAATGTTAAACATTTCAAATATAGGTGTAGAAATTCACAGCGGTTTCGCTTTTAATTAAAACTTGCCTGATATGTAACTGGAACACCGTACCGATTAACCGCTCCTTTCTGCATTTCTTTCATAAATATATTTTTTCTTCCGTATCAGATTGACTATTTAATTAACTTTTATAAAACTTTTGTGTTTGGCCTGTTTTGGTCAAGTGGTTAGAGACCCTGGCCACGAAACTAAGGGTGGCGGGTTCGAATCCCGCTAGGGGCAAATGTTTCGTGTGGTGAACATGGACATTTGTACTCGAGTCATGGATGTTTATAAACGTATTTAAATATGTATATCCGTTCACCTAGTATCCATAGCACAAGCATAAGCTTAGTTTGGAACTAGGGAATTGCTGTGTCAGTCTGGAAAATTTATTTATTTATTTATTTACAAGGAAATTACTTTATCATAATTTTTAACTATATATTTTTTACTATATTCTGTCTGATATTTATTATTTCCGCAAAAAATGTTTTGTAACGTATTAAAAAAATGATACGTTTTTGTTGATACCATACTAAATAAAATACTTGTCTCACTTATGGTTTTGAGGGGTATTATGTTAACTATTAAAATTACAAATACAATATGTCTCAGCACGCAGCCCTGACTCCTAGCGGAATTAAATTGAACGCCCTGAAATTCTGTTAGGCGATGATAAGACACGCAAAGATTCCTCAGGGAGATTCCTTATCGCACTAATCGGACTGTCCAACTTCGGGACTTTCCTTCAATGGCACTTACATCGTACATCTCGCCGAGTGTCTATTATTCAATTGTCTTCCAAGTTAACCAATAGATGTGGAATGTTGGCTTAGTAGGTATTGTTCGTAGCACATACAACGTCTAGGTATTTCGGCGTTTACCTAAGTAGTGTAAAATT
The DNA here is from genome assembly GCA_951394215.1 of Glyphodes perspectalis. Taxonomy (NCBI): domain Eukaryota; kingdom Metazoa; phylum Arthropoda; class Insecta; order Lepidoptera; family Crambidae; genus Glyphodes; species Glyphodes perspectalis. The sequence goes on along the minus strand of OX596201.1, from coordinate 12,803,885 downwards.
GGGTATTCTGGATCAAGGAATCCAGAATCCCCCAATTTTACACATTGAATTGATGAATAGGTTACATCCGAAAACTCGTCTTCTTATTCATTTAAATAATACCTATCCTACGCACCTTTAAAAGTAAAGAGATCTAACCCAAAAATTGTCGTTAATGAAAATTAATATTACTTGTTAAACATTAAGGTTCACATTCCATAAGCAGCGTATTTTGAGTTAGATCTCTTTACTTTTAAAGGTGCGCTATGCTATTATCGCAAACGCAAATGAACATTTTTAATATTTTAAGGGTCTATTAATAGGTACACAAGTTTCATTAAATCTATTAGATTTTGCTTTCTATTAGAGTCGTCGTCTGCTCTTAGAGAGTGTACCTAGTAGGTACCTACAGATTATTATAGCCATTATTGAGTTAATCTTTAGTAATTATTTAGTTCAGTCAAGTAATGATTATTTTAAATTACTTATAATCAGTGAGAGTCGAAATAAAACACCATAATTTATTTTTTATTACTTAGTATATTCAATTAAATAATAACTGTTTCATTTTCTTTACACCACTTATTTAAACAGAATTATTATTCGTTTATTTATTCCAAATCGATAGGTACTAATACGTAGGTATACATTATAAACTTTTAAAATATTCCCTATTTACAAAGTTCAAATATTATAAATTCGATTGTATCATAAGCTCGTCCTGGATTTTATTTATAATATCCTTCACAGCGTTGTATATGTCATCGATGATCATACTTCTCACCACGTGCTGAACACACACCTCGGCTGCGCAAGAGCAAATTGAATCTTCCGATTTTGGGTACTGGTCGGAATCGTAAATTTCTATTTTAATTATTTTCGATCCTCGCTTGACCGGCTTTTTTATAAATGAATAGATTGTTTGTTCCAATCTTGATCTTTTGCGAGATGCAGTTTCGAGACCCAGTGTTTTTGTTCCTTGTTTTTGAACTGGATTTGATTCATTGGGAAGAAAGTTGAAGAGATCTTCAGTGTCCTGTAAAGATAAATACATCGTTTTTAAAATTACGAATGACCATCAAATAATTATTAATAGTTTACAAAAAGTTTAACTTAATTGAAGAATACACATATAAAATTATTGACTAAACTGTTACTTACCGACATTGTAGAAAAGTTCTCCTCGCGTCGCTAAAAACACTGAAGCTAGTTAGTTTTTTACGTCCTTTATATACCTATAATTCGTAATTGATTTTATAGGGTTCAAAATGAGTACAAAAATACTTAGTTGTATTCTTCAGTTCTTTTCTAAATATGCAGCGGCGCCGCGAGATACTTGATCTGTCTTTGTTTACAGTGTAACTATATATATATCAAGATGTCTGTGTCATATTTTTAGCCGAATACGAAATGGCTATATTGCTTATATGTACTATGATCATAGTATAAGTTATAGATAGATGGATAATATTCTTTATTGCACATACTGATGTATGATACACCATGACGATACAATTCTTAATACTAACTTACAAAACGGAAAAGCACAAACAGGCAGCCTTATCGTTTGATGCTTCAAATTTCTTTTTCTTTCAGACAACAAAAAAAAAATTCTTTCAGACAACCTTTGGGTGTAGGACATTTGATATGTGAATGAAAGTTTAAAACGATCAGAAAGCAAGCGAACTCATGAGATATTATCTAGTCTACTACGAGTACGAACCTACTAAAGTACGAGCAAATCCGGTTGTATAAACTAGTTTAGAGTAAATAAATAGTTATTTTGCTACATTGACATATTTATAGTTTCAATATCAATACCCATAATAATAATAAAAAAGGTAATATTGTTTGTTCATTGAACATATTGATCATGAGTAACTACACTCGGTAAACTTCAGAATAATATTGTGGAAGCAAAACCGGGGTATTTGATTATACTGATCCATTCTTATTTGGCACAGTATGGATGCAGTTTGATCTAAATGCTGTATCAGCATGTATGCGCTGATGATGTTTATCGAGATCACGCGGAGACTCACCTTTTATGGGGGAAACAAACGTGAATATTAGCTACTTAAACGATCGAAGACTGACCAGGAGCACAATCTCGTGCCAGAATCACTGCCGAAATAGTTCTCCAACTTCCACCCAAAGGAAAATCCCGTTTGTTTAAAATGTAAGTCATTTATTATTATCTATTTAAATTGAGTTGATGAATGCTATTCACATTTGAATATTTAGCTAATGTTGTTTATTATTTTATTAGTACCTATATAGGTAACGCATTTGAGAACACCGATTTTAATAAATATTGATTTACTTAAATTAATAGTTACTACGATTTATTCGAATAGTAGTACTATTCGAATTCATCACTATTCAAATAAATTGCTTCTTTATTATTCTACATAGATATTGTATAAAATGAATTTAATTTAATTTTGTTACAAGTTCAAAAATACAAGCAATACTTAAATAAATTAAATAGAAAAGAGTACATAATCATGTTTTTCCAAAAAATACAAGAGTTAACATGCTTATAGGTACTATTAAATTCTAATGAACTTTTAATATTGGTTTCAGGTCCAACGCTGAGGAATTATTCCCTTCGGAGGATGAGATGCCGATGCAGGCTGAGACGAGTGATAAGAAAAAGAAGAAACGCTCCAAATCGATTGCGCCTGTATCAACTCTTGGTGCTAAGAAGATGAAAGGTGAAAACCCACCACACCGTGTCACTGCTGCCGAATTGTTTGGCAGTGACAGTGAAGACGATGACACCTCGACATCAGTCCCTGCACATCAACCCGGTAAATTATTATCCTACATCTCTAGAAGACTTGCAAATGGGCTCGCAAGGCAGTCACATCCAAATAAATCAGGTTCGCACTTTATAGAACTCAAAGTTTATAAGTGCAATGATATAGAGAAAGTCTCACCGGTAAACCGGTGGAGACAAGCTATTATCACCGTTAAAAATCGCACAGATGACAATTCGGAGGCTTGGGCGCACCTTGCCAACTTTATTATAGCTACTCGTAAAGAGTTTAGGACATGCCCACCGACTTTTGTAAGCAACTATTATTAAGGAACCTATTAATCATAAAGTGTGTAAGCGTTTATTTAATCATGTTTATTGTAACTTGTATCGTCATTGGATTATTAAATGTAACTATTTCTTAACTATTATTAGACTAGGTATATAATATGTTAACCTTTGTAATCAATGAATATTATATCAATAAACACCCGTTTATAATTTACTATTTTATTTCTTTTGTTGTTATTTGCAGTTCAATCTACCACCTCCAAGGCAACGGATATGTTGATACATTGTCAAAAATGCCAGATTCATTTACCTAAACATAAATATAGATATCATTTGAGAACAAACATACACAAATCCAATTGTTTATTAAAAACAGAATTTAATGATATTGAAATAATAGCTACAGCATTTAGAAACAGAATTGTTACATATCGCCTAAACCCCACACAAGAAGTCGAGTACGTCACTCCTGACGCGTTCTTGTGTGAGAAACAAGGTGATATAATGAAAGTTATTGAAATGTTACTTATAAAACATGACAGTATTAAAATGAATTTTGAACTCTTTATTCACTTTACATTGCCGAAAACAAATGAACAACAGCTTAAATCATTTAACACAAAGTATGAAGTTGTTTACAGAAGTTCTGATTTAAATGAATTATATATGACTGTAATAGAGAAATTAAAACAAAAATGTATTGAATTCCAACATTGTGAATCTGGTTGGTCATATTTCGATATAAGTCATTTAGAAATAAATGTAAATAAATATTGTCCCATGAGAGGTGGAAGTTACATACCTTTGCCAGCTAAAATACGAAACACGAAAAGTTGTGTTAATATTCAGAATAATGATAAGCATTGCTTTTTGTGGAGCATTATCGCAGCTTTATTTCCAACAAGAAATAATGTGTGCCGAGTAAATTCGTATCCGCATTATTCTAATATTTTGAATATAGAGGGAATGTCATTTCCACCTACTGTAAATGATATAAAATTATTTGAAAATAATAATCCTAATATAAGCATAAATGTTTATGGTCTCAATAATTGCATTGTAACAGGACCCCTTTATAAGACAAAAATAAAGAAGGCAAACCATATTAATCTATTATACTTTGAGCAACAAAACAAAGGACATTATTGTTTAATAAAAAACCTTGTGCGACTAGTTCGACGCCAAATAAGTCATCACAGGGGCATGATATATTTTTGTGATACTTGTTTACAATTTTTTACTAAAAAAGAAAAGTATTTTTCACACCATTGTTCTCAAGTGTTAACAATTTTACCAGAAAAAAATACTTGTATTCAATTTGAACATTTTGAACGAAAACAAAAAATAAATTTTATTATATATGCTGATTTCGAGAGTATGCTGATTAATTGTGATACAATAGGTAGCAAAAATACTACTAATCTAAAGCAACATATTCCTACATGTTTTGCATATTATGTGTGCTGTTCATACGATTCAAAGTTAAACAAGTATGTCACTTATAGAGGTGCTGATTGTGTTGAAATATTTATTAAATGGTTAATTAATGATATACAAACTATCCATAATATATTGTCTAAAAATAATCGAATGAAACCTATGACAAATGATCAAAAATATGATTATGAAAATGCTATGAAATGTCATATTTGTAATCAATTTTTATTTGGTGACAAAGTTTGCGATCATGATCATATTACATCAGAATACAGAGGCGCGGCACACTCGCTTTGTAACTTAAGGTATAGAGTGTGTCCATTCATACCTGTTGTTTTTCACAACTTAGCAGGTTATGATTGTCATTTATTCATAAGAGAACTTGCAAAATATAAAGGGTCTATACGAGTTATTCCCAAATCTAAGGAGAAATATACATCTATTACAAAGTTGATAGATTCAGAAAACAAGTCTCAAACTATTCAAATAAAGTTTATAGATTCTTATCAATTTTTAAGTTCTAGTTTAGATAACCTTAGTAAAAATTTAACACCAGATGATTTCCATAATTTGAAAAATGAATTTAACAATAATGAAAAAATTCATCTGTTAATACATAAAGGAATTTATCCTTACGATTATGTAGATTCATGGTCTAAATATGAGGAAAACCAACTACCTTCTAAAGAATATTTTTATAATATGTTGAAATCTGAGCACATCACTGAACATGAATACGCCCATGCTCAAGCCGTGTGGGCTGAATTCAAGATTAAAACCCTAGGGGAATATACTGGTTTATATTTAAAATGCGATGTCTTATTATTGTGTGATATATTTGAACATTTCAGAAATACAAGTTTAAAACATTACAGTCTAGACCCGGCCTATTATGTATCTGCACCTAATTTAAGTTGGGATGCAATGCTTTTATGTACAGGTATTCGATTAGAGCTAATAAATGATTTAGACATGTACCAAATGCTAGAAAAAGGTATACGCGGAGGACTAGCTCAATGTTCGTTACGAAATGCAAAGGCGAACAACAAGTATAGTCCAAATTTTGATGATTTAAAACCATCATCATATTTAGTTTATCTCGATTGTAATAATCTTTACGGCTATGCAATGAGACAGAAAATGCCAGTATCAGATTTTATATATCTATCGGAAGAAGAACTAGTTAACTTTGACATATTAACAGTACCAACCGATGGTGAATTTGGATACATTTTAGAGGTAGATATGGCTTACCCAGATTATTTACATGATCATCATAGGGATTTGCCTTTCGCACCTGAAAAGTTCACCCCACCAGGTGGGAAATCTAAAAAATTAATTGCTTCTTTATACGATAAATTTAAATATGTGATTCATTTTGTTAATTTGAAAGAGTGTCTGAAAAATGGCTTAGTTTTAAAGAAAATACATCGCATCCTTCGCTTTAGGCAAGACCATTTTTTGCGAAAATATATTGATTTAAATACTCGTTTACGACAAAGTGCTATAACAACATTTGAAAAGGATTTTTTTAAATTACTAAATAATGCTGTGTTTGGGAAAACTATTGAAAACAAACGTAAGCATGTCAATGTAAAATTAGTCACAAAATGGGTAGATTACTCTAATAAAACAAATAAGGAAATTGGCGCTGAAAAGATACTGTTAAAACCAAATGTAAAAACAGTTTCAGTCTTTTCAGAAAATTTAATAGCAGTTCATTTAAGTCCGGAAAAAATCATATTAGATAAACCAATATACATTGGTTTTACAGTATTAGACTTGGCTAAGCAACACTTATACAATTTTCACTACGATTTCATGAAAAATAAATATAAAACTAATGCTAAGTTATGTTACACAGACACTGACAGTCTCCTTTATCACATTTACACTGACGACTTTTATAATGATCTTAAAAATGAAATTGCACATTTTGATACCAGTAATTTTAATGAAAATAATCCATACGATATACCTAGAATAAACGCTAAAGTACCGGGTTTGTTCAAAGATGAACTTGGTGGGTCCGTGATAACTGAGTTCGTTGGTTTAAGAGCCAAGCTCTATTGTTTAAAAAGTGTAAAAACTAGTATAAAAAAAGCAAAAGGTATATCAAAGCCAATAACAAACCGACTAAAAATTTGTGACTATAGAAAAGCCCTCAATTCAAAAGAAGTGGTTCGCCATAAAATGAATATGATAAGATCTATTAAACATGTACTTTACTCACAACAAGTTTATAAAGTAGTTTTGAATAGCGATGATGATAAAAGACAAATATTACCTAATAATATTGAGACGTTGCCTTGGGGTCATTGTGATTCAATTTTTTGATATTCTTTAAACATGGATTACATTCTGTGTATTTATTATAGTATAGTATAGTATAGTATAACATAATTGTGGATACTACAAACATTTTATTGTTTAATTTTAATAACTATATGTTTCCAAATGTTAAATGATTCGTTTTATTTTACTCATACCCCGTGCTTGTATACGCATATGTGCCGTTTTATTTTCCTTGTAATTCTTAAAACACGAGTATATAAAGAAAGACAATATTAAAACTTGTGTTAGTTCACCATGAAGTTTGTTCAGCAAACTCATACTTTAAAAGTAAACAATATAAAAGTGGAAAATCGGAACAGAAATAATAAGCATAGTATTCTCTTTCCTAATACAATCCGTTGTATAATATGCGGCCCTTCTAATTGCGGAAAAACCAATATTATGTTGAATTTACTGTTGCATGAAAATGGATTAAAATTCAAACATATTTATCTGTATTCAAAAACAGCGTATCAACCAAAGTATTGCTTTTTAAATCAGGTCATGGAAAGAGTTCCTGGTGCTCATTTCAATGTGTTTAATGACAACAACGAAGTTATTCATCCCAATGATGCTTTGGAAAACTCTATTATAATTTTCGATGATGTTGCATGTGAAAATCAAATAAACATTCGTAATTATTTTTCTATGGGGAGACATAACCAGATAAATTGCTTTTATTTATCTCAAACATATTCAAAAATACCTAAACAATTAATAAGAGACAATGTCAATTTGTTGATTATCTTTAAACAAGACCACACTAATTTAAGACATATATACAATGAGCATGTTAATACAGATATGAGCTGGACAGAGTTTAGTAAGATTTGCTCGAGTGTATGGAAAGATCGATTTAGTTTTGTTTTAATAAATAAAGATTGCGAATTAAATAAAGGCAGATATAGACAAGGTTTTGATACTTTTGTTTGTTTCTGATTTACGTTTTAATAGATTTATATAAATAAACTTATAAAAAGGAAACATGTCAATTGAATAAATATATCAGTTAACAACGGTTGGGTGCAAATACAACTAATGGAAGCTGAAATTAAAGAACAACTGATTAAATCAGTAATTAACATTAAAAATAAAATAAAACAGATAAAAAATGAAGAAGATGTTGCTAATTTAAAATTAAAAAAGGTATTTAAGCCTATTACAGATAATTTGGAGACAATAATCAAAAGTAATGATAAAGATAAACCTGCACTCAATGTTTCTATAGATATGAGTACAGGAAAGAGCACTGAAGAAGATTGTTACTTATCTTCGGATTATGACCAATTTTCTGACAACATTGATGCAGACTCAAGTGTAAAATCAGATTATTTTGAATATGCTGCTGATAGTAAAAGTCCATGTAAAGAACTTGATGATACTTTAAGGTCCCTAGATAAAGAGGAAGTAATCAACATCTATGATAGCAACATTAATGTACCATTTGGAATACGAACTGAAAATAAAAAGTTGATGATGGGAAATTTCAACGTCTCAATTTCAGCTAAGAGTAATGCATCAAATTCAAACAAGCTCTACATAGTAAGAATTGGTGACAGAGATTTTGAATTAACTCCAGGCTTAAAAGAGCTTCTTATTCGCAGTAAACCTAATCTGAAGACAGTTAACGATAAAGATAAAGTTACATATAAAGATATACTTAGTTACACAAACGCTCATAAACGACAATTTCACCCATATGGTCAAATAAAAGGTGACAAAGGTTTGAAGTATCGTAAAATCATCAAACCTTTATTTGATTCTAAAACTGAACTCAAAACCGGTGGATACATACCGATATGTAAAAAATATAAAAGCGATACAGATTACGTATACTGGGATGATCCCAATGAATTAATAGAACGACTTAAACTGTTAATTGCTTCACAAAGTGCTGGTAACACTAATCATGATAATGAGATTTTATCAATAATAGAAGAACTAAAGGAATCAGGAATTATAAAATAATAATAAAAAGCATGCTATTACCAATTTAACTGTTAGTCACTAAAATAGCGTTGATGATGAATGTAAGTGAGCGTATACATTTTAAGACTGCACAAAATAACCACCAAAATTCGGAATTCATTAATATTTTAAATATATTAAGGGAATTGAAAAGTTCCACAAATTCTGATAAAGAAAAATTCGATAAATTTAAATTTGATGTACTAGAAAAAATTGCAAGTGTGAACAAATTTATTGAAATTTTAACAGACAGAATTAAAAAGGTTGAGAAAAAAGTTGATATCAATGAAATTGCAGGAAAATTAAATAAACATTATGAGCAAAGCAGACGTTGTAGACGAAATTTGTAAAAATGCTAGAGTTCATTATCCAAGAAGAAGTGTTATCTTGAAAGACATTGACGATCTGTGGGAAGCAGATTTAATAGACATGCAAGCAATGTCACGTGTGAATGGCGGTTATAAATATATTTTGGCAGTTATTGATTGTTTTTCAAAATTTGCGTGGGCTATCGCATTAAAGCAAAAAAAGAAAGAACTTGTGTCAAAAGCATTTAAAAATTTATTAAAAGATGGACGGATTCCAAAAAATCTACACACGGACCGAGGAACAGAATTTTATAATGAACAATTTAATAGAATTGTCAAAGACTACAATATTAATCATTACTCTACGTATTCATCTAAAAAAGCCTCCATTGTTGAAAGATTCATTAGAACATTGAAGGGTAAATTGTACAAGGAATTTAACTTAAATGGAAATTATAGATGGAATAATGGATTACTTAAGAGAAAGGTGAATGAATACAATAATACTGTGCACAGAACTATAGGCCAACCACCTGCAACGATATCTCATAATAATAAAGCTAGTGTAATGCAAAAATATTTAAAACTGGCATCTAATAAAATAAAAATAAAATGCAAAAAGTTTAGAATTGGTGACTATGTTAGGATAAGCAAACAAAAAGCTTGTTTTGACAAAAGTTATACACCTAACTGGTCAACAGAAATCTTTAAAATTTACAAAGTACAACAAACGAATCCTACAACGTATTTAATAGAAGATTTTAAGTCTCGTCCGATACTTGGTGCATTTTATTCTCAAGAGCTTCAGAAAACTAGATATCATGACGTTTACTTAGTTGAAAAAGTTCTAAGAAAAAAGGGAAATATGGTATATGTTAAATGGCTAGGACTCCCGAGTAGCGAAAACAGTTGGATAAACAAAACAAATGTATTGTAGTTAAGCATTTCTTTTGCATTATTATTATTTAAAGATATTGTTTGTTAGTTATGGTTCAGTACATATTCGTTGTTATAACAATAAGGTCTACTTCATTTTAATTCAAACTTTAAATTTTCAAAAATGAAAAGAAAACGAAGTTCTCCAACCTCACATAATGCAGCTAACGATGATGGGTATAACGAACAGAATAAAAGGCTCACACGTGGAAATTTGAAGAAAACATTCAAAACTATTGTTTCTCGTACTAAAAAACACATCAGTAATATAAAGCCTAAATGTAAAAAGGCTTTGATGAAATTAGCATGTGCAACGGCACAAGAATTAATATCGGATTTACCCGTTAAAGTACCAAGAATCATAGCCGTACCAAAAAGTGGTGGATTTCTGCCCTTGATACCGATATTTGCTGGTTTATCTGCTGCTGGTAGTTTAGTTGGTGGTGCTGCTGGCGTCGCTAAAGCTATAAATGAATTCAAAACAGCGAAAAAACAATTATCAGAACTTGAAAGACACAATAAGCAAATAGAGGCAGTATGCATTGGAAAAGGATTACATTTGAAACCTTATAAAAACGGACTTGGAATATATGTCACAAAGAAAAAAAACTGAATTCTAGGCTACCCAAAAGAGCTTTAACTAATAACGATATAATGAAACATTCATTTGATATCCCTTTTTTTCGGGGGGTATTTATGAGAGATAAATTACCAAATAAACCTTTTGCAATAGAATGTGCCGTCGTAAACCTTGATATAACCAAAAACCCAGGTACGCATTGGGTAGCCTATGGAAAACTTAATAATCATATAGAATATTTTGATAGCTACGGTAATCTTAAGCCTCCAAAAGAATTACTTAAATATTTGGGAAATAATATTAATTACAATTACGTAAATTTCCAAAAAAATAATTCATATAACTGCGGACATTTATGTCTGCATTTTTTAAAATCATTCTGGAAAAGAAACATAAAATAAGAAAGTAAAGTTACATTTGTCATTTTGTATAGCTTATACACCATCCATACGCATAAATAATGATAGCTGTGGTACAATATGTACATTAAGTCATCGTCTTTGATAGAAACTGCTATACCTATTATTAATATTCTATTGCGCTAAATTTTTAGCTTATTATTCGACTGATTTCAAATACAGTATTCAGCTTTAATTTGATCCTGTCAGAATCATGATTGTATATAATAAAAATCCTGTAGTGAAAGCTAAAATTAGTATTTCACTTCCTCAATCGAGAGGGATTAGACGTGCTGGTTTGAAAAAGAGAATCAAAATAACCACTGAAAACAAACAATTTTTACAATACCTTGGATTCAAATTGCAAAATGTTGCAAATCACAGATCTACCAAATTATGATCACTCGATTGAAAGCTATGAAATCCATAGTTATAATCCTTATACCACTAGCTTCAAAGACAATGATGAAATTAGAATACCTATTCACCAACAAGATATATACGTGTTACCTTCAGCAAGTTCTATTTACATAGAAGGCTATGCGAATTCAACTTCTAAGGATTCAACCGGAAAAATAATCAAGAAAGATATACAGTTTATTAATAATCCAATGTTACATTTATTTCAAGATGTGCGATATGAATTAAATGGTGTCGAAATTGATCGCGTTAAAAATGCTGGAATCACTTCAACAATTAAATCTTACATTTCTATGAATGAAGGTGAAAATAAAGCCGGTGCATTATGGGGATGGAACTTACATGGCACGAAACTAAAAAATGGCCACTTTAGTGCCATTATTCCTTTGAATAAAATATTAGGTTTTGCCGAAGACTATAACAAAATAATTATAAACTGTAGACATGAACTAATCCTGCAAAGGACTAGTTCTGTGTTAAACTGTGTTATTTTAGAAAACAATGATACTATAGAAATTGGCATTCAAAAAATTCTATGGCGCGTTCCTCATGTTAAAGTTTCCGATCGAAATAAACTGTTGCTACTAAAACATTTGGAAAAAAATCGTACAGTACAATTAGCGTTTCGAAATTGGGATTTGTATGAGTACCCGTTATTACCAAGAACTACTAAGCATTCATGGTCAGTCAAAACTGCGTCTCAATTAGAGAAACCAAGATTTGTAATTTTAGGATTACAAACTGCTAGAAAATCAAATACAGCTAAAAGTTTGTCGTCATTCGATCATTGTAACGTTACTAACCTCAGGCTATTTTTGAATTCACAATATTTTCCATATGACTCACTAAACTTGAAATTTGACGAAAATAAATACAATATATTATATGAAATGTATGCTAACTTTCGTCAGTCGTATTACAACGCTGGAATTGATCCGTTGCTTGATTTGGTACAATTTAAAGAAAGGGCTCCGCTTTTTGTAATCGACTGCTCTAGACAAAACGATACGATTAAAACTGGTCCTGTCGATGTTCGAATAGAAATTGAATGTTCTGAAGTTATACCAGAAAACACAACTGCTTATTGTCTAATTATTAATGATCGTATTTTTGAATACCAACCACTAAGCAATATTGTAAGAAAATTAACATGAGCATTATTAACATCGCGATCGTGGATGTGCAAGGATTCAAAACTGAGCAAAACGAATTCATTCCTAAAGAAATATCTATTATGAGCAATGATAAGATTATTGTACTTTTGATTAAACCGCCATTTCCATTTTATAACTTAACTAAAAAAGAACGCATACAAGCTTCTTGGATAGAAAGGAATAGAGGAATTTATTGGAATCAAGGATTTGTGCCCTATGCCAGTTACAAGAACGTCGTAGGAATTTTTTTGGAAAATAAATGTATTTTTACTAAAGGCCATGAAAAAGTATCATGGATAAAAGGTATGTTTAATAACTATAATGTACATAATTTAGAAGATAGACAATGTCCTAGTTTAGAAACTTTGTATAACAAATATTCAACTTCAACTGATATTTTAAGCTGTATATATCATGAACATATTTGTGCTTTAAAAAATGTACTCTGTTTAAATAAGTGGTGTAAAGAAAATGAAACAGTTATTATTTAATTGAATATACTAATAAAAAATAAATTATGGTGTTTTATTTCGACTCTCACTGATTATAAGTAATTTAAAATAATCATTACTTGACTGAACTAAATAATTACTAAAGATTAACTCAATAATGGCTATAATAATCTGTAGGTACCTACTAGGTACACTCTCTAAGAGCAGACGACGACTCTAATAGAAAGCAAAATCTAATAGATTTAATGAAACTTGTGTACCTATTAATAGACCCTTAAAATATTAAAAATGTTCATTTGCGTTTGCGATAATAGCATAGCGCACCTTTAAAAGTAAAGAGATCTAACTCAAAATACGCTGCTTATGGAATGTGAACCTTAATGTTTAACAAGTAATATTAATTTTCATTAACGACAATTTTTGGGTTAGATCTCTTTACTTTTAAAGGTGCGTAGGATAGGTATTATTTAAATGAATAAGAAGACGAGTTTTCGGATGTAACCTATTCATCAATTCAATGTGTAAAATTGGGGGATTCTGGATTCCTTGATCCAGAATACCCAATTTTACACTACTTACCTAGCTCTAAGTCAATACTGAAACACGATTATTCTATTAATGCTATCATGGAAGATTTAGCAGTAAATCGTCCTTCACGTCAAACACATTATAACATTAAGCCCCGAAATTACGATTGGTATTTCGTTATGGTAAAGGTATATCTACTGTCTCTACAAGTCCCGTGGATTTTAATTCATATGGATATCAATAAATGAAATTCATGATGTTCTATAATGTTCAAATTTATATTTTGTGGGTGCACTTTAATCTTAATTATCAATAATATATTACTTAAACTTAAATATGAGAAGAATGTTCGAATAAGACAAGGTCCAATAATTTCACGTCAGTTTTACGTAGGTATTTCAGGTCTTCTGTTTGTATTAACATATCTATGCCGTTTTGCTTTAAACTTGTTTGCTACAATCGCAATTTACAATCTAAACACTCTGACGTCAAGAAACGTCAATTATTATCCAACACATTTTTATGTGAACTGACAGAAGATAGAATCATAGTTTTGTTTTTAAACTGAGACTACTTGTCACTTTGTGCTTTTAAATACAAACCTACATAGGGGTTGATTTAATCAAACACAATACGAACTATTATCGATTGTCAGATAAATATCTATCGCTTAAAATTCATTACGTATTGTCACAAAAAAAATATTGCTTATAAAATTTTGTTCACCATTTAAATTACTTTTCATTTTATTCGTGATAATAACAGATTTAGGTCAACTTCTCTTTGAATCGATTTATACCTGGGTATGTTAATGATAGTTAGCTCACCTTTCAATAAAGGTTCCGAATAACGATTTTTTTCGACATATATAACTAACTAACTAAACTTCGCGCCACTTCCCTAGCGGGGTAGGCAGAGAGAACCGAACGCCACTAAGGCACGATCATTACACACCTCACTCGCCTTTTCAACATTCATGATCCTTTTCATACAAGCTCTATTTCCCTAAGGTTTTTATGACTCTTAACATTACCTTCTGTTGATACACGTCGCTTGTATATCTGTTTAGTCAATCTTTCGTCATCCATTTTTTCCACATGTCCGACATAGATAATTTATAAAATAGGTTCTACCTGCCAAAATATTTGTTGACATACCATACATTTTAATTATTATATCTATCTGTATGCAAAGTATCCCAGAAACTTCATCCGACTGTGCAAATGTATAGGTATATGTAGTTATACAGGGGAAAAAGAGGCTTAGTTCAAGTTTATGGATTCATAGGTAACAAATGGATTACGTTTGTAGGTACGTCTACACGTTGATACATCTATGTATGTTATCGAATGATGTCAACACTAATGAACCGATGAGCTTGAAGCAAGTTTGTGACGATGCAGCGTGAGGTAGTTTAGTTCTCATTAGTTTTGTTTACCTCTTGTTGTACGTATAGTTGCTTGTAAACTATGTGTATACCTTCTAAGTGAGTTTTAGATCAGTCTGTTATGCTTTGGTCAACAATAAAGAAATTCTTGACTTATTTTTAGCGTATGTAACGCTAAATAGGCGACTATTACCAGCACATATATGTAAAATCTACATATATACTTATTTACATGAAATAAAATATTTCTCGTCTTAACTCAATCATCAAAATGAAATATTGCAATGCCTATGAATTTTTCTCTGCCTTAAACATTTGTTTTCCCGATACGAAATAGGCTAAACAACTGTAATGAATCTTGTCAGATGAAGTGAAACTGAAGACGGGATCTTTCATCGCGGATCGCGCTGAAATGTAATTTATATTAATGGTGCAGATTACTAATTCCTTTGCGAAAATATAAAGTGATGGTTGATTGGACACCGCCGGTCATATTTCTATAAGCTATCAAAGCGTTGTTTCTCTAATGATTTTAGATAACATACCTATACAGATTTAAAGATGTATGATGATTATCTAGGGTGCAAAATTTTTAACTAATCTGGAATATATCTAATAATAATTCATATACTTAATATTAAAAAATATGGCTGCCTCTGATTATTATATTTTAATTTTAATGCACTAATTGTAACATGTAACAAAAACGCTTGTAAGTAATTAAAATATGTGTGATATCGATATATCAGAACAATGCTCGTTCTTATGCGTCATTAATCAATGGATCTGTATACATAATAGATTCAAAGCGATTCGAATGAATATTCGAGTGCTCGCATAAGTACGTACATAATCAAATTATGTGATTAAGTTAAAATCTGCAGAAAAGCTACGCATTCACTTCCAGAGGGTGTTTTGTGACGAATTTGGCTTAGCAAGACGTAATCTACGACGCTACATTAAGAATTTGCATAAGTAATGGAAAAAGCGAAATGTTGAATGACTGAATGATTTTTTATTGTGATGCTTTTGTGGGTTTTGGTTCTACTGGGCTTAGGGAAATTGTTGCGCTCCAAAAATACGCATACTTTACTAATCCGGTTATTTATTCTATTCGTTGTTGAACTTGTGGAGTAATTTTAATTCTAGTAACACAAACCTATTTGTTAAATACAACAGATATTTTTTTTCCTTATTTTTCTGAATGTAAACAAAAAATATTGTAAGTATGTCGATATTATCAGATTTACTAGCCACAACTACCGCAGTATCCTCAAAATGAAACGAACATGGAATGAACAAAACGATCAGAGATTCCCCAGACTGAATCGAGAGCCGGTATAAAAAAAAGTCATATTGTATTATTCATTTAATTCACCAATAGCTTTGTAACCTGGAACATTAGACTTTATTCAAAAATAATAAGTCCGATGCTCTGACACTGACGTGGGTCAGACCTCCTTCAATGCCTGGATAAGCGCCGTAAATTGTATAACACATGCTTTATTTACATATCACTCATTTTAATGGAACTCCCAAAATATGTTTGAGCTAAATACCCGGAGATATTTTTAATGAATATTTCGGGAACATTTAAGCTGTGAAGGTTTGTCTATATTTTAACAGGTATCGCAGATAGTTAATAAATATAGATACTTAGAGAAGTTTATCATTTTGTTTACTCTAATATGGAAGAATAAAGATAAAATATTATTTAAAATAAATCAAATTATTCAAGGGTATGATTGATTTATGTAATCTGTCGGATATAATCTGAGAATTCGACAAAATCTTTTGTTATGGACGTCTATTGTGCGGTATTTCTTTATCACGCAAATCACATCTCATAAAATGGAATCAATCTAAAAATCATCAAAGCGGATTTTTATTGTGCAAAAATGTAATGGTCTATTTACTTTTATGTAACGCTTCCCCGATTGGCCCGTTGGTTGAGTGGTTAGAGAACCTGACCACGAAACCAAGGGTCGCGGGTTCGAATCCCGCTAGGGGCAAATGTTTCGTTTGATGAACATGGACATTTGTACTCGAGTCATGGATGTTTATAAACGTATTTAAGTATGTCTATCCGTTTACCTAGTATCCATAGCACAAGCGTAAGCTTAGTTTGGAACTAGGGAATTGGTGTGTCAGTCTGGAGAATTTATTTATTTATTATGTATATATATATATCCCAATCAATGCGCCCTGTTAACGCTTTATTTATATTTAAGTAAGCTTATCTTTTAATGACATAAGCAGCCCGAAGTGAAATAGCACACGTAAAGTGTTACCACAATTCCTATGCAGTAGTCAAAACGTTAATTGTAGATACAGTGTATAGATCAAACTCTCAAAGGCTATCATCATCAGTAACAATCTTAAAACAAGGTTAAATCAAATCTTCAAATATAAAAGTAAGAATGAAACCGCCGGCCGTAATCCAATTTAATCAGTTCATTAATGAATCAGATATTTCGATCACTGCGCACTCAATCTCGTGATTCAATTTACATCTGAATAATGTGTAAAATGTTTGGACAACTACAGATACAAGCAATCCAGTTATATGATCTGCTATCTTTGTTGTATGCAGTATGTGTGTATGTACAAATACCATTGTATGAAGTCGGTTGTTCTGCGGTGTACCTCTCCCGTATGTTTGTATGAGCTATCAATATAAATTAGAATATTTAGTAACATAATGGCTTCTGGATATGACATGTTAATAATATGTGTGAGTACTCAGATTGTACTTATGCTCTCATTAATGCGTTTGTAGGTGGTCTTTGATGCCTAAAACATGTACCTTTATTAAGTCCTTCAACTAAACTATCAACTAAAATAGTGCTTTTCATGTTTATAAATAAATAATATCAGCTAGCATAATCTGTGTGAATTGAAAATTAGTAGCGCTTTTCGCTTGTATTATAAACATCTGAATCATCGACAATACCTCAGCACCTAACCCAAGACAAATAACTGCTTTTGCCATAAACTTAAAGTTCTATTTATTTATTATTATACAATATTTTATGGTCCATGGTTTGATAGGTTCCTAAATATACCAGCAGGTACCTTAGCACACGAGTTCCGGGGGGCAGATTTGTTAATATTATTAAAGTACATAACCTATATTATAGATGCTTAAATTATTATTGGATGTCTTAAATTTCTGTTTGACAGATCCAACCCTTTGTAATAAATTGTTTTATGTTAATTAAGATATTTCTGGTGAAAAGTCATTACCGAGAATTAATTACTTATGTGTACTGGTGGATCGCACGTTGAAAAGGTGCCTTTGAACTCATATCGCTAATGTCTTTTGAAAGTATTAATAAGCAATATATCGGCTTTAAAAAGTCCAGTCCGAGGTTTTAATATTCAGGTGCCGGATGCGAGATCAGAACTGTTAGAACGAAATAACTGTTAAAAAAGGGCTTGTCTATGGATACATCGTAACTCATCTATATACCTATAAATCAGACACGAGATGTCTGTGATAAGCTTGAATTACCTAATTTGGATGTCGCTCTTGAATTACCTCTAACTATTAACAAGTTTACATAAAAACCGACTGTACTGTGCGATTAAAAAAATTTCGTTCTGTTTACCTTTTTTGTGCTTTAAGTAATTCATTAATTATAATGTCTTCCTAACCGATATCGGTCACGCCCAATCTCAGCGAGGATTAGCCAACTGGGCAGGAGATGTTATAGTGCTAATGTGCACTATAACATCTCTATAACTTAAGTAATTCATAAAAAAAATGGTGTAAGGGGGTTATTATTGGCATTGTCATGAAATACAGAAAAACAAAATTTGACGGTGACGATACGAATATTCGTGCTGAAATATAATATATGTACCGAAAACGTGTTCAGTTCATATTCAGAACACGTTTTGAGTAAGTATATAGCATTTTAACGAAAAACGTACGAACGCTAACGCGGATGTACCTCGGCCTTATTTCATCTTCACGTTCGTAAATAATAAATATTTATGCTTTGTTTTTATCTGAACTAAATGTGGTTAAGTTAAGCTTATTGCTCTTTCGACTTCTTACCCCTTCGGGAATTACGGACGTGATGGTATGCGAATATGTACTAATAAACATTCCCTGTTGGGCTGCTTGCCCCAGTTCTTTAGTGCCCTTTATTTCAAATGGTAAGCATCACATACATTCTTACCAGTAATTACGTCGCAATATCTCTTACAGCTTAATCAAGAGTTCCGTTCGTCCCTCTCAGCAGGCGCTCTCGATTTAACTGACGTTTGGAACAAATTGCCCCAACATAAATTAATGTGTCACGTTATGAGCGGAGATTGGGGTACGTATGTCGCAATCTAATATGACCTCCTTATAAAATAGGGACTGTATGTTACTACCGTAGTACGTTCGGGTCAAATATTTGATCTTGCTTTATTTTCTTAGGGTATACAGACGGTTTCTGAATCGATAAAGGCACATATAGTAGTTTACGAATTGATTAATCTTTTTTTGAGATAATTACAATTTGTGTTTGTTGCTGTTTTGTTTTATATATTTAAGCTATACGTACTTGAATATAGTTCGAGATATTTTTATAGAGGATTCTCAAATCGAGATACCGATTTTTTAAAGATAACGCAGTCAGTATTCATCTGTCAGTTGACAAGTTAACGTTGACATTGAGAATTGCGCGGTAATCGAAGCTCATTTAATTTCTGAAGTAGTTCAATAAGGGAAGGAACCTTATTTACAAATTTTTACGGAAGAAATTAACCAAGGATTGTATTCAGTATTAGGTATATGAATTTGTCCATTTA